>VDFB02058242.1:704723921-704771428 GCA_007258455.2 Sequoia sempervirens | reverse complement strand
TGGGTTCAATGAACTCAAGGAACCTTGTCCTAAGATCTTGATTTTGCGGAGACTTGGAAAGCTTGCAAAAGAGGCTTTGGTCTGATTGGCAGGCAGTATTTTAGTTCATAATCCGGGATGGCATGTGTTTAAAGAGTAATTGTGTATTAGAGTTCCTTGAGGAGAACTAATAAAGGATAATACGATTGGAGGAATGGCGGAGGGGCCGCAGGTGAGGATGAACCATTACTGTCGATGGAGGCATTATTATTGGCCTCGGTTATCACAGATGTGAAGAAGTTTGTGCGGAGTTGCGGGTATGTCGAGATGGCTTTAAAGGGTGAGCGAGAATCTTGGGTTATGTCAGCCCTTACACATGCCAAAGAGGCCGTGGGAGGATATAGTATGAACTTGTTCTTGGTTTGCCAAGGACAGGAAGATGATTCGATTATTTGTGGTAGTTGATAGGTTTCAAAGATGGCACATTTCATCCCATGCCGTGGCGACCCATGATGCAGTCCACATTAAGCTGACTTGTTCTTCTTCGAGAAGTGGTGAGACTACATGGTCTGCCAAAGTATAGTCTCGATCGTGATACCAAGTTCGTGGGATACTTTTGGAGGACCTTGTGGAAAAAGTTGAAGACAGAGTTGAAGTTCAGTTCTGCACACCATCCACAAACTGATGGGCAGACTGAGGTTGTGAATAGAAGTCTAGGTAACCTACTGAGATGCTTGGTAGGAGATAAACCTAAGGGATGGGACTTGATCTTACCCCGGCAGAATTTTCATACAACAATTCTGTCAATAGAAGTACTGGTAGATCACCGTTCCAAATTGTGTATGGAGGTAGTCCCAAGACCGCTCCAGAATTGAGGAAGATGGACCAAGAGAAGAAGACTAGTGCTGAAGCCGAAGAATTTGCAGAGCACATCAAGAATATACATGAGAATGTCAAAGAACATATCAATAAGATGAATATGCAGTATAAGGCTAAGGCAGATCAAAAAAGGAGGTATAAGGAGTTTCAGATTGATGATGAAGTGATGGTCCACTTGAGGAAAGAAAGGTTTCCAGTGGGAACCTATAACAAACTGAAGATGAAGAAGTTTGGTCCCTGTAAAATTGTGAAGAGGCATGAATCAGGGAATGCATATGAGGTAGAGTTGCCAGATGGATTCAACATTTCCCCTGTGTTCAATATTTCAGATTTGACAGAGTATCATGATGGTGGCACAGAGGACACACCTACAATGGAACAGTTTGGCATTCCAGCACCTACTTCAGAGGAGGAGATTGAAGAAATCCTAGATAGCCGTGTGGGAAGGAGTACCAGAAACAGGCAGTATGAAGAGTATCTAGTAAAATGGAAAGGAAGGCCTGTGGAAGATTCTTCTTGGTTGTCTAAGGCAGAGGTTGACCGTTTGGGTTTTCCTCAACCATCTGAGACGTGACGGGGTCACTTCTCAAATTACCCTGGGTGTCTGATGCAGGAGCATCCAGTGGTGTGAGGGCAATCTTGCATCACCCAAAAAGATGATTTCCATTTTTGTTCCTATTGTTTTCTTTTTGTAGATGTTTTTGTATTTCTGGATACCCTTTTCGTCGAATAAGAGTTTCCAATTTCAGAACTACTTTTCTGCTTTTTCTGCTCAACTACTATTTTTAGCAGGTTTGCATTTGAAGTCGTGGGAAGACAGAAATTTATGGGAAGGTTCAGAATGGGAAAATACACAGTCTGGTGAAAGAATCAGGTCAAGATCATTCACGACTTGAAAGATATTCAAGTTCCAATTTCTGCTTTTTGCCCTGAAAAACCTTCCGAGCTCAGTTTGAGGCACCAAACGATCCCGGATGGGCCTGAAAATTTGCGAAAACGCCAAAGTAGTTTGCCAAAGGCCTACTTTGTGGAGAATCGTTTTTCGAGCTTTCCGAAAAGGTATTATCATTGAAGATCCGACGGTCGGATTAAAAGTTATGGCTGCCGGAAGTTGGTGCATATTTTAGAAATGTGCTAATTTTCAACTGTGAATTTATCTTGAATTTCAAATTGTAATTTTGGCGCCAAATCATCAAAAATCTTATCTCGAAGGTTGTTTTTGGTTCCAAACCAAAATGGGTCTATTTAGGGGCTTGTTTCTGATTTTTGGGTAACTTTTTGGGAAAAGAAGTTCGCATGCTGCGAAAGGGGGATCTGGGTAATTTTCTGTAAGTCTGTAATTTGCATGTAATACAGAGCTTGGGGATTTGAGATCCTCTGCATGTAAGAAGCTCAATATTTATGAATAAAATATTATTCTCTATTTTGTGAGTGTATTTTTTGTGTCTCGGGTTTGCTCCCTCGTCAATTTTCCTATCCCAAATGGACACTAACTTGCTCGTGCCAACCACTTCCTTTTCCATCCTTTCCCTCTAATGGTGGGAATGTAAACATCACATCAAATCCAAATACATGCAACCAATTCATTCAAAATATTCAAAAGACATGATAAAAAGAAATTTTCAAACTTACCCTTTATCCTGCTTTCTTCCACTTTCCCTTTTAAAGTACGCATACGTGGTTGCCTATAATATTTTAAAAAATTACAAGTGTTATGGGACAATTAAATTTCCAAAATTTATTTCACCATCTGTTGTAAGCAAGAATATATTTTTTCAATCATAAGAACAAAACTTTAAGGTGGACTTCCTTACATTCTTGGTGCATAGGAAACAAAAAAAATTCACAAGCAAATAACCAATAGGGGATAGCACGTGTTTTCCAAAACTACAAATAATGTGAGCATTTTTTTGTTGCAATCAAATGAAGATAGTGAAATGTCATTTTTACTATTACAAATAGTATTTAATACGATTATTCATTTGAAAGTATCCATGATGAGAAAAATAGTCGACCTAAAATGATTTAAATGTCAACCTTTTTCTTTCGTTTATAAGCAAGCTACCATAAACAATAAGACTTCAGGTGGCATTTCCTACCAGTATATTTCATATTAGCATAAATAGAATGCACATTATAAACACACAACCAAACAATAATTATTACAATCTACATAACAGAAAGTGCTCATTGAACAAGAATTGAGAAGTGAGCCACAAACCTATGTGTTTTCCATTTCCTGCAACTTTTTTGTGCATTTTCTATTTGAAACGTATATGATGATATTGAAATGGAATATTTATTGAAAGTAAGGGTTGTTATAAAATATGAAGGTGAACTTCAATACATTGTTTTGTTATAGTCTACATAACAAAAAGTGTTCATTGAACAAGAATTGAGAACTGAGTCACAACCCTGTATGTTTTCTATCCTACAACCATTATATGCATTTTTTGTTCCAAACATATGACGATATTGAGATGGAATGTTTGCTAAAAGTAAGGTTTGTTGAATAAATTCATACTATCAATATAATTACTAGTGTGGGATACATAAAAGTATCCAAAATCAACTGAGGTGTCACCAACCAATTGGGTTCTCACTATGTAAGTAACCAAAACATTTTGATTACATTCATACTATCTATGCGTAATTGCAGGTTCAAAAACATTGGGTGTTATGAAACCTACAACCCAAATACTACTTTTAAACCATTTACAAGTAATAACCCAATTGGTTACTCATCCCTCAAGTGAATTTGGATAGTATTATATATCCCCGACCTGCAACTCCTGATAGAATGACAAAACCCAAAACATAGTGTTTTCTAAGAACAATACTTGTTACAATTTAAAACACATGTCTTAATTACATCATTGGCGCTTCCCTATTGTAGTGAATAGATAGCTTCTCATACAAGGGAAAAAATTGACATAATTCGATGCGATGGGACACTGGTACCTCGCTTTCCTCACCGTGATGTTTTCTCCCATCTGTCGGTTTCATCATTTTTATCATTTGTCTTGGCATGCCCTACACTATGCCATCTCATCATGTTATGTATGTTTCTACGTATGTTGTTATGTATGTTTTTATGTGTTTTTGTATGTACATAGGTGTGTTTTTTTTAGATATTAGATGCATCCATATAGGGGTGATCCCACAAAGCTAGTTTACAATTTCTGGGAGATTATGATTTTTGTTGAAATCACATATTTTTAGAAAATATAATGATTTAAGTCTTAAAAATTTTCATTTAAAGCATTCCAATTGAAGATGGTTTGATCAAACTACCTTACATAAAACCCCCTTGGATAGAACCCCGCTAGTTTTAAACCATACCTATAACGGAGTCTCCTTTACACCTATCAAAATGTTGATAAAAAACCACTTTTGATTTACCTTTTCGAGGATAAAATGAATTAATTTAAAATTTATTTTTTGTAAGTATGTAGTCCTTATTATAAGCTTCCCAAAAAGTATAATTTTACATAAATTTAATTTTATTGAATTATATTTATTTTTTATTTCTTGTGAATGTAGGTTTTTCACCAAAAGTCAAGCTCTCTGTTCTGCACATGGAAAAATAGAATATTATCATTTTATTTTTTTGAAAAATATGCTCAAGTGCACCAGATATTGAATTCCTTGGTCCAACAAAAAAAATGAACTTGGATACATACAAAAAAAATTATGTGTTATACGGTCTGCCTATGTCTAAATTATAATTGGTTTGACTTTGAAACTTGATTAAGGAAAAAATATTCAATAAAACACTATGAAACCAATTAGAAGTAGTAGATATCGTAGTTACAAATCTAAATTCAAAAAAAATATAATTTTATCCTTCATAGAATAAAAGGGTGATCCCACAATAGTGGTTTACACTTTTTGGCCTAACTGGACACTGATATTTTTTTTTAACACAATCTCCACATTCGGGAACCTATATAGCGATTAAACCGTAAGGAACTTGAAGATGATGTAAACTAGAGTTTTGTCACATTTTGTCTTTAGATTCTAAAATATTTTTTTCAATTTTTTTGGAATCAGATTGCACTTATTTTTCCATCTCCCACAAAAATTGGTTTTTTTCAAAAAACAACATTTTTAAAAAGTGACGCACACATAGCATAACTTTTTTTTTCCATGAAGGATAAAATTCAATTCTTTCAAATTTAGATTTCTAACTCTGATATCTAGTGCTTCCACTTGGTTAGATAGTTTTTTATTGAATATTTTTTCTTTAATCAAGTTTCAAAGTCAATCAAATGACAATTCAGACATAGCGCGAACCGTATAACGTAACTTTTTTGTATGTATCGAAATTCTTTTTTTTTGTTGGATCAAGGACTTCAATAACTGGTGCACTCATATTTTTAAATTTTTTTTTATAATCTTCTATTTTTCCACTTGTGCAGAACAGAGATTTTTGTTTTCGATGAAAAACCTATATTTAATAAAACTTAAAAAACAGATAGATAATAAAACCAAAACATACTAAAATTATATTCATTGGATAGCTCGTTCTGAAGGCTACTCAATTCCAAGTTTGGTTTCTAAATATTCCCCCATTTTCATCCCCAACCGGAGCTTGAAAGTGTAAAATTTTAGGTTTTTTGTGTGAACAAATTAAAAAATTAGGGAAAAAGGGGGTTCGCTAGAACTAGGGGGGTTCTAGCGAACCAGGGTTCATTCGAACCCCCACTAATATGCATTTTTCCTTTGTTTTTTGGGTGGGAAATGTAGGCCCAATAGTTAATGGGTTCGCTCGAACCCTAGTTCGATTGAACCCCTTTATGGTTCGGTCGAACATGTAGGTTCATGTGAACCCCCAAAACCAATTTTTTTGCCATGGGGTCATTTTTTCTCAATTTTCCTTCCTCCATAAAATTGTAAACCACTATTATGGCTTCACCCAAAATTATACGGTGAGCGTCACTCCTTAAAAATGGTGTTTACTGAAAAAAACTAGTTTTCGAAGGAGATGGAAAAAGAAGTGCAGCCTGATTCCAAATTTTTTGAAAAACATATATTTAGAATCTACAGACAAAATGCCACAAATCACTAGTTTGCATCATCTTTAAAATTCCCCATAGTTTAGCCGCTATAGGTGCCCGAAAGTGAAGATTTAGTTAGAAAAACTCAGTTTAGTGTCTAGTTTGGCCAAAAATTGTAAACCATTATTATGGGATCACCCACAACATTTTGCAACATTGTGTGGGTTGAAGGTTTCTTAAATCATGCACTCACATCCCACTGTGTTTTCCAACCTACAGTCATACAGAGTGTTAATGGTTGTTGGAAAACACTGGATGTTTAAAAAATGGCGCCTTTCATTGCATTCCTATGGTCTAAATAACAAAATCTTTTCAAGACATTCATACTATTGTGTAAAATTCTAGGTTGCAAAACATTGGTTTTTCAAAATTTGCAACCCACACAATGTTTTAAAACCCTTTACAAGTGAACCCAATCGGTTACAAACCCCTCACCTCAATTCCACTGGTTTTTTGTCTCCCCCACCTACTCTCCAACCTTTTGCTTTCAACCTACAAAATGAGAAAACCCACAACACAGAGTGTTTTCCAATAACAATACTTCTTACATATTAAAACACATCTTAATCATGTCAAATCCCCTTCCCTCCCATGCAGAAAGGATAGATACTTGCACAAGGTAAAGAACACCAACATCATTCAAAGTGATGGGAAAACTAACCTATTGACACTGTTAGGGGAGAAGCTAACTCGTAGAAAAAACACACCTATGTATGTAATATTATATCATTACCCCATCCCCCATCCCATGTGTTGGACAAAACGCATTGATGGAAAGATTTGATGGATGGTTAGGCATGTACCGTCATCTATTTATCACCAAAAAAGGACACATGGCCCCAGTGGGAAAGTCAAAAATCTTGAAAAAACACCTTAAACATCACCATTTTCCACATTTCATTTTGTAGTTTATTGGGGAGAGATGTGTGGGCGACAAAATGGAGTTGCACTCATTCGTGTTTGGAAGCCGAACAAGAGCAACACATTTGATAGGCATAGTGACTAGCTCAAAAGTATGTAAATCTTCTATTTTTATATCTACCATGTTCATTAAGAAAATGGGTTTTCATTGATGAGAAAATAAAGGGTTTTCCTTGCGTAAAGGGTTTTTTATTGGAAATGTAGAGCTCTTTAAATGTGTTTTTGTGTAAAGGGATAATTAAAAGGATGTAGTATCATCGCTCACTACTATTTTGAGCATTTCCCATGTAACACTCATACTTCAATGAGGAAAAATCCTTCATGTAAAATTTTGGGATATAATAGGCACACAATAATCTAACATTTAAAAAAAAAATTAAACTAGAAATTCTTTTCATTCACCACAGTAAGCATCTCATCTATAAATAAATCATAACTTCTTAATGCAAAATAAATTTTGGAAATTTAACTGACCAGTACACTTGCAATTCAAGCTATGACAACTACAATCACCTATATTTAGTGCAGAAGCTTCACATCTCCTAAAGCATCCTTCTCAATCCACCTACCCTTTTTTTGTTCAATTTTGTTTCCTCAAATATATCAACCACCTAAAAGGAGGACATGTCTTAGTGATAGATTAAATTGGAAAACTAAAGACATTTGGTGCTACAAATAATTCTTTTTATTCCAAATTTCACCAATATAGGATTCTATGTTGTGGTGAGTCCAAAATTCTAGCTTGTATAGGGGTGAAGCCACAATAGTGGTTTACAATTGAAGTGAGGAAGGAAAAATCACAAAAAATGAATGCATGGAAAAAAGATTGACTTTAAGGGTTCGTACGAACCTATTGGTTTGACCAAACCCATCAGGGGTTCGCTAGAACCTGGGTTTGGGCGAACCCTTTTAATGCTTTCTTGCTTAAAAGGCCAACAAAACCCCCCTTATTTCTCATCCCCCCTGAGACACAAAAAATACCTTGAATTTTGGCACTTCGGAGCTTGGGTTGAGGATGAAAATGATGAATCTTCACAAACCCAACTGGAATCAGGTAGTCCTCGAAACGAGCTATCCAATGAATATAATTTTAATATGTTTTCATTTTATTATTCCTTTTTTTTTAGTTTTATTAAACATAGGTTTTTCATCGAAAATGAAGGTCTATGTTCTGCACATGTGGAAAAATAGCAGACTATCAAAAAAAATATTTGAAAAATATGAGTGCACCAGATATTGAAGTCCTTGATCCAACAAAAAAAAAAAAAATGAATTTCAATATATGCAAAGAACGTTATGCATTATACGGTCGCGCTATGTCTAAATTGTAATTGGTTTGATTTCGAAACTTGATTAAAGAAAAATATTCAATAAAAAATTGTCTAACCAAGTGGAAGCACTAGATATCAGAGTTACGAATCTAAATTCAAAAGAATTAGAATTTTATCCTTCATGGAAAAAAATTATGCATTATACGGTGTGCGTCATTTTTAAAAATGTTGTTTTTTAAAAAAAATAGTTTTCGTGGGAGATGGAAAAAGAAATGCAATCTGATTCCAAAAATTTTGAAAAAAATATTTTTAGAATCTACAGAAAAAATGTGACGAGAATCTAGTTTTCATCATCTTAAATTCTTCACGGTTTAGCCGCTATAGGTGCCTGAATGTGAAGATTTAGTTAAAAATAATAATTTCAGTGTCCAGTTTGGCCAAAAATTGTAAACCACTATTGTGGGATCACCCATAGATGATAAAAAAACATATTAAATTGTATTATGGGAATTTAATTTCCAGTTTCACCTATCACTAACACTAGTAATATATATCAGCAATTATATAATTTTCCATTCTGCCATTCTACAAGAACTGTGAAGCACTGAACATTCATTCAGATATATAAAAAACTCATCAAGCTCCTAAAATATGAAAGAGGCCATAAATTGCAATAATCATTAAGGGAATAGAAGACAGACAAGATGGATACCACATACCACTATTAGAATTTTTTTTTATATCCTGTGTCTCTCAATAAACATCTAAATGGCACATCAATGTCATAACCATTGTTCAATGATATTGTAAATTGAACCATTACTTGTATAGAGAACTGAAAAAATATAGATTATTGCAAGAATAAAGGTTAAAAAGTCAAAAAAAGCCTTGGTGATCACCTTGATTGACCAAAAAAAGGTAGCTAATATGCCAACAAAACACACCTATGTACATACAAAAATCCATAAAACATGTACACAAAAACATACATAGAAACATACATAACATGAAAAGAAGGCAAAATAGGATGTCAATGCAGAAAAGAGAATCAGTTGGATGGAGACATGAGAGTCTTATGTGAAAAAGTAGAAAAATTTTGTAAACAACTTATTAAAAACAAAACATATGCATTCTCTAATCAAAAAGACACTCTCAAAGCCGACAATAGTATTTGGGTTGCAAGATTCATAACACATACTGTTTTCCAACATGCAATTATATATAGATAGCATGCTTCTAATCAAAACCTTAAAGTTTGTAGAAAGTAATAATGTACTAAAGTTCATTCACCTTCACAATTTATAGCAACTCTTACTTACACAAAAAAATTGCAATTCAATTTCCTCATATGATTTAAAAATAAATGCAGAATATAATTTGCATGTTGGAAAACATAATGTGGTTTTCCATTTATTTCATTTTGTACATTCAAAGTTATGTGGTGGAGATCACGGGTAGGAATATCTTGAAAATATTTTGTTAATTGGGCAATAGGAATGCAATGAAAGGCACCGTTTTATAAACACCCACTGTTTTCCAACAACCATTAAAAATCTGAATGATTGCAGGTTGGAAAACACCGTGGGAGGTGAGTGCATGATTTATGAAACCTCCAACCTACACAATGTTGTAAAACCCTCTACAAACACAACTAATCTCCCGAAAAAATGTGCCTATGTACATATAGAAACACATAAAGACATAGATAACAACATAAATAGAAACATACATAACATGATGAGATGACATAGTGCAGGGCTCACCAAGATAGATGATAAAAGTGATGAAACCAGAAGACGAGAGGAAATTGCATGGTGAGGAAAGTGAGGAGGTGTCCCATTGCATCAAATTATTCTAGTGTCTTTTTACCTTGTGCGAGAAGCTATCTATTCACTACAGGAGGGAAGGGTGTTGATGTGATTAAAACATGTGTTTTACATTGTAACAAGTATTGTTCTTGGAAAATACTCTATGTTCTGGGTTTTCTCATTCTGCAAGTTGAAAGCAAAGCATTGCAGAGCAAGGGGGCATTGCAGGCAGGGGAGACGACTAACTGAGTTGAGGTGAGGGTTTTCTAAATGACTATATGTACATAGGTGTGTCAGCTTGGTTTTCCTTACTTACCAATTGGGTTGCTACATCTAGAGGATTTTACAACACTGTGTGGGTTGCAGATTTCTTAAAACTCAGTTTTTTCAAATCTCATTACATTCTTACTATCTAATTCAAAAAAAGGCTCTCAAGGAAATCATAAAACATACCAAATTGAGGTTAGGGGTGAGTAAGCAATTGGGTTGTTACTTGTAAAGGGTTTTAAAACATTATGGGGGTTGGAGATGTCAAAAAACTAGTGTTTTGCAACCTAGAATTTTACAAAACAATATGAATGCAATTTAGACAGTACAAATAATGTGAGTATGAATTGTCATTTTTAGATTTTTTTTCTGGCGTGGGAATTGGAGGTGGACTGATGTGTGTGTTTTCAGTTTGGAGAATGAAGGGGGGAAACACTCTAAATTTCATGTTTGCACATTGAAAGATAAAGGTTGGAGTGCACATGTAGGAGTTGGAGGAGAAAACCAATGTTTTGAAACCTAGAATTTTACAAAACGGTATGAATGTAATTTAGACAGTACAAATGTAATGAAAGGCACCTTATAACGAGTCTTACGCAAAGTAAAAATTTTGTTTCAATTTCTTAATATGATCCAAATATACATGCACAGTATGATTGCATGTTGGAAAACATAGTGGGAGGTGAGGTGACAACATGATTTACGAAACCTCCAACCCAAAAAATGTTGTAAAACCCTCTACACAATGAAGCCAAATACCTTACTGAGTATTTACAAAATGGTGCCTATCACCACACTCCTACAGTCTAAATAACACAAAGCTTTTCAATACATATTGTTTTGTAAAATTGTAGGATGCAAAACACTATTTTTTACAAAACCTTCAACCCACCTAATGTTTCAAAACCATTTAGACACCAATATTTGAGGGATGTTTAGGTATGTTTTGTCTATTTCTTTATGAAAAATTCTACAACTCCATTCTATTGCCCGTATTTCTGTCCCTAACAAACTACAAAATGAAATATGGAAAATGGTGAAATTTAGGGCATTTTATCTATCTTTTGTCTTTCCCATAGGGGTCGCACATCCTTTTTCAGCGATGGACATGTGATGACACGTGGCTAACCATTTGTCAAGTCTTTTCGTTAGTGCATTTTATCCACTGTGGGATGGGTAATGGGGGTTATGATATAACATTACATACATAGGTTCATTTTGTCTACACTTTAGCTTCTCCCCTAATGTATACTATACTAGTATTAAAGGCCAATTCATATAATATACTAGTATTTGAGAGAACAACTGAGAGGAGATAGTGTGTTTTCCATCATTGCAAATAATGAAAGCTTTTTATTTTTTCCAATCAGATGTAAAAAGTGAAATGCCATTTTGACTAGAGCAAAGAGTTGTTCAAAAATTTGATAGTGGACTTCATTGCATTCTTGGTCGTAACGAAATAAACTTTTCAAAATGAACTAAATGACATGGGATAGTGTTTTATCCAACACTGCAAATAATGTTGAGCATTTTATTTGTTCCAATCAGATGAAAAAAGGGCAATGTCATTATGGATTTATCCAAATATACATTAAATTTATTAATATGATCCAAATATACATGCAGAGTATGATTATAGGTTGGAAAACACAGTGGGAGGTGAGGTGACAACATGATTTACGAAACCTCCAGCCCACACAATGTTGTAAAACCCTCTACACCCTGAAGCCAAATACCATACTAGGTGTTTACAAAACAAAGCCCATCACCACATTCCTACAATCTAAATAATACAAAGCTTTTCAATACATACATACTATTTTGTAAAAATTATAGGATGCAAAACACTGTGTTTTATAAAACTTGCAACCCACCTAATGTTTCAAAACCATTTAGACACTGCAACCTTCATAATGAGAATGTCAATGGGAAAATAAAAGGTTTTGTGTGCGTGTACGATTTTGGGCTTTCTGTCCATTCCAAATTATGATTTTGAAATCCTGCTGGCACGTAACCCAAATTGCATTTCAAATGAAAACCCGTTTTCATAAGAAACAACCTCTATTTTCTTCTCAATGAAAACCCATCTTCACAATAAATAGCCAAAAGGAAAAATTTAAAATTCAACACAAAAACACACAAAACACCTCTGCATTTCAAATGAAAACCCCTTTATTTTCTCGTCAGTGAAACCCATCTTCCCAACCAATAGCCATTCAATTCTTCATAGTGAAATTTGAAAACCCTCAAAACAAAAAAAAATAAACTATGCATTTGAAATGAAAACCCTACACGCAAACAAAACATTTTATTTTTCCACCAATGAAAACCCATTTTCTTTAACCAATAGTCGTTCAATACTTCATAGAAAACCCATTTAACCACCATTCAATGCTTCATAGAAAACCCATTTAATCGTTGTTCAATGCTTCACAGAAACCCATTTAACAGTCGTGCTTCACAATTCCAACATAATGGAAAAATGACATATACAGTGGCAGATATACATACCTGTTGGCTAGCCACCGCACTTGTCGAATGCATTGCTCTCATTCGGCCTCCATTTCGTCGTTCTCGCTCCCTAGAAAACTATAAAATTTAATGTGGAAAATGGTGACATTTAGGGAGATGACTAACTCGTAGATAAAACACACCTATGTACAAAAAAATTAGGGTTTTTACTCTGGTTGGAGACTCAGCCGCCTGCAACTCCATTTTGTCGCTCCCCTCACATGTCCCTCCCCAGCAAACTACAAAATGGAATGTGGAAAATGACAACATTTATGGTATTTTATCTAGCTTTTTGACTTTCCCACCGAGGCCGTGCATCCTTTTTCGACGACGGACACATGACGACATGCACCTAACCATTTGTCAAGTCTTTCTATCGGTGCATTTTGTCCACCATGTGGGATGGGAGATGGGGGGTACGATATAATGTTACGTACATAGGTGTGTTTTGTCTACGAGTTAGCTTTCTACTAACATATCTATATCAGTTTAAATATAATTAATAATAGTCATATTTTTATTCTATTTAAATTGTATAATTAAAAATTTAAATGCTTTTAAATAAAAGGCATTCAATATAAGATGGACTAGAAAAAAATATTACAGGCGGAAAAAAAAACAAATATCGACAAAATTGCATTTATGATTAGAAAACAGAAAGGTAGAGACGTCCAGCCATGGGGACACCATTAATATTGGCAAATTTAGTAACATGTGAAATATATGGAAAAAAAAAAGACTGCAAAGTGTCATTTTCATTTATATCAGTAAAACAACATGTCATTTTATGCCACAAAAGTGGTGCCCACAACATTAATGTTGAGTGTCTTTTAGTATAAATTTGTGATTATCAAATTATTTTGATTTTGTGAATATTAATTCATTGTATGAAACAGTTATGAAATTGATATAATATAAGTTTTACTATTGTATTTTTTTAAAAAAAAATTGTAAATCTTAAATTAATCATTGTTTATATATATATATATATAGTTTTCTTATTTCTTATAACTAAAAAGATTATAGCGAGACAATTAATTTGTAATTATTTAAATCTAATAATTAGATTTATTATCATTTCAAATTTCAATTTTTTTTCAAAGATTCAAAATATTACAATTATGTCTTTTTTTGAAAAACAAGTTAAGTTAATGGGCTGCTCATAATGATTCTTTGAAAATTAAAAGCATAGAAGGGTTTATTTAACAATATGAAAAATGATAACCATTGACTTGGGTACATGTGTAATGGTCTTAAGTTTTGTGCAGGAAATAAACACATTGTCTAGCATAAAGAGCAACAAGATGAAGGAAAAGAATCCAGTCTAGAAATTTTATTTTGCACAAGAAATGCCTAAATCTATTTTGTAAAACTTAATAAAAAATAGATATATAGACAATTTGTCATACTGGGGATTAAAAATATAGATGAGAGCGAACCCTTTAAAGCCTCTATACATTCTAACCCCTTCATTGCAGAAGATGAAAAGGGACACATCCGAGAGTTAAAAAATTTGAGATGAAAGGAGATGGCAACAAATAGGAGGCAGAAATAGTAAGGGATCTGTTGATAACCTCAAAAAGATTACTATTATTCTGAATGTAGAAATGGCTATTGCCATGGAAAGAGGAAAACAGACTTAAAAGTATAGCAGGTGCTTGATCTGACAGGCCGTGTGAGCTTTGTTCTTTCCCTGTATTGCTGTGTTGAAGTTGTATGGAGGGCATCTGAAGAAGGAAATGGAAGAGGTTTAGGAAGGACATCGCGGGTTATTTAATCATTGGTGTTGCTTTGGTGTATCTGTGCTGAGGTACCTTGCATATGTTTTATCATTATGGCCAGCGCCTTGTTAAGACTGTGATACTGCCGCTGCTATCCACTGTTATCTACCGGTCGCTGAATTCATATACACGGGTACATTTTGTTGTGAATATTTGGGCTCTAGGAAAATTCACTGTCAACAAATCACCGCCACCAGTAATTCACTGTCGTGGAAAATTAACCGCCAAAAATTCATGCAATTAATTTTTCGCACGGTGAATTTTCTCGCAGTGAATCATTGACGGTGAATTTTCCATTAGTGAATTGCTGACGGTGAACTTGTCAGATGCCGAATATTTGTTGTAATCTCAATAATATCTAGATTGTGGAGTTGAATGTTTTATCCCTTCCTAAACATGATATACTTTTGTAAGGAGTGGACACTCTGAAATTCAGAATGTAATGTCTGAGTTCATATCTACATTGAAGTTGGAATATTATTGCTCAAGTGTGCAAATTTTTTATCATGATGTTTCAAAAGAACAGTACCATTGTGATGATTGTGGCATATGCATAGTTGGAGGACATGATAAATTTTTCCATTGCAACAAATATAGTAGTTGTTATTCAGTTGGTTTGCAGAGGGCACACTATTATGTATAAAACTCAATGCATCATAACTATCTTGTTTATTTTGAGTATCTTTTTTATTCCAAGAAGGTGATGCACATTTTTGATGATGGGTCTAGATGGTGGTAAGACTACTATTTTATACAAGTTGAAACTCGATGTTATCATTACTTACATTCCCACTATCAGTTTTCAATGTTGAGACTATTGAGTTGCAAGATGTTGTTCTTCTAGTCATTGCAAATAATGTTATATGTTGTATACATATGGGAGATGTGGTTGCTATTCGTGATCCAAAGAGGGGTTCATGTTATTTGGCTATATTAAGGGTCATTACATTAGAAATAAGAACATTTTGTTCATTTCATTCAAATTGGGGTTATATTTGAAATATCTAACAAGGCCTCCAAATACTCATCCATGACATCAAATGGATAAAGTGTAATAGGGTCATAATTACTAGAGGTAGGTGGCATCGAAGGATGGAGGAATTTCAATCATCTCAAGTTAGCTTCTCGCTTTGAGATGATGCTTTGCATGAGAAGCATTTTTGGCTTTAGTTTCTTGTTTTTTCCTTATTATTGTTGATAGATTTGAACATATATATATATATATATATATATATGTGAAGTTTGGTTTTTGGAGACAGGTAAGGGTTTGGTGTAGAGCTCAATATGGATGGTTGTCTAGTGAGCACTCGAGGTTGTGATTTGAATTATACCCTTGCGAGGGTCATCAGACAACTTGATGGAGCCATGTGTTTGGAGAGATCAATATAGATTGCTGTTGAATAATTCAAGGAATCTATGATTCAAGAGTTCATGGGAGCAAGAACTCAAGAATTCTCCTAGGGGATACACCTTTATGAGAGTTAAGAGATAGCTTGATGGAGCTCCACCCAATTCAATATTTGTTTCTTCAAGGAAGATCTTCACAAAGATATATATATTTTGTAATCAGTAAGTTTTGTTATGTAAGCCTTAAGGGGGGGTCCCTTGGAAAAGTGAATAAGAGATTTTAGGGGATACATTTATAGGAACAATGTAATAATGGGGGGAATGTTGGTGAATATTACTTTGTAAATAACTATTGGTAGTTAATTACTATTACTCAACTGCTTCCCTGTTCAACTACTTTTCTCTCAACTACTTTGCTTCTTCCTATAAATGCAAATGTAATGTCAAATATTAATTAATGAAAGTATTATGCATTTTACAACAAAAAAGTGTAGGAAAAATAGTGAAAATTTTATATCTAGTATTATAAAACCTTTAAATTCTTCCAAAATTCTATAGAATATTTAGAAGCAAATGCATTAAACCCTAAATCAAAAGTTGTAGGATTTGACCATAGAGCAAATGATTTTGAATGATTTGAGACTACCCTAAAAGGGGCAAATAATTATTTTAAAGTTCGAAAAAACTCATTTGGGGCTAATATTATTAATACTAAAGACTAATATTTAGGGATTTCAAGCCTAAAATTTAAGGAGATTGCATTGCATCCAAACAAAATCAAATCCATGAGTCCAAAGCAACTTCTTTTAAAAAAAATAGAACTATTAACCCTCCTGAGCATAGAAAGAATGCTCAAAAGTTGGTGTAAGATAAACTCAAACAATAAATTTCTACTAATAATAGGGTTATTTAAATAATAATTGGAATGATTGAACAATATGATAAAGGGGAAAGAAGGATACTTTCCCACTCTATCTTTTTCATTCAATTATGTCCTAGGAGTCCTAATTGGATTGACTAACAACCTCACAAGGTGAGTCAATTCTCAATGACGAGAACCTAGGAGGGGGCTTTTTCAACTTTTAGGGGTTCACCAAGAAAATGCTTGGCAAAGACAAATGAGCATTCAACCTACAAAACCTAGTTATGCAAGCTAAATGAGAGATGCAAATGATGAAATTATGCAACAAGGAGTTAGGATGTGTGTACCTGGGAAGTCTGGAGATGTTGTGAGGATTCTGGAGATGCAAAGAAGTTGCCCAAATATGTCAAGGAGGACAAAGATGCCCAAGATGGCATATTAGTCCCTATGCTATTTTTTAGGGAAGATGCAAAGTCTTTGGATGTCAGAACTGTATCTGAAGGAATCTCTAAAAAATATGCACGTGAGGACTAAGATGCCCAAGGTGACATGTATTAGTACCATTTTGAATTTTTGAAAACTTTGAATGTGGTCCTGAGCTCCAAGGTCTTCACTTGCTTCTCCTTTGATATCAGGTTCTGAAACTTTTGAATTCGTCCTGTAGGTGAGTTTTCGTGAAGATGACAACTTTGTAATGCAACTTTGCAACTTTTACAACTTTGCACTCCAAATGATCTCCAAGTCTTCAACCTAAATCTGTAATCACAAATATGAAAGAAGGGAAAAACTTGTTTGTTATTGAATGGGGGTTTTCCTTGGTCAAACCCCTAGTTGGTAATTAAACCTTGAAATGAAATAAAGAAATGGAGGGAAATGATGAATGAACAACATGCAATGCTACGACTCACCAAACCCTTGTAAAGTTTGTAAAATTGTGTGCAATGGCTGAAATGGATATGGATCTTGAACCAAAGGAATGATCTTAAATTGCTAGTTTGAATCAAAATCCTACATCAAAAATGTTAGCACAACAACACACATGATGCAAGAAGCTCTTTGATATGATGCTTGAATCTTGATAATGGCTCAAAATGCTTGATAGAATACTCTTGAATGCTCTTGTGAACTCAATTTTCTATGATGAATGCTCTCACAAAAGACTCGGATTAGAATGAATGAATGAACCTTGTATTTATACTTATCTATGCTTAATATCCTAAAATTACGTCACACCAAGCCAACATATGAATTCATTAAATATAGGAGGCCGAATCCTGCCAGAATTTCATATTAAATCCCAAAAATAACTCAAGGAGCACTAAGATGCCCTAGGTGGCATCTTAGTTCCAAGTCATAAAATTTGGGGAACAGACACCAAAAAGGGGCCCAACTAAGATGCCTCAAAATCAAGGTCCAGAGACCTTTGGGAGACAAAGACACCCTAGGTGGCATTTTAGTCCCAACCCAAAAATCAGGGACACTTCGATGAAATCATTAAATTATCATTTGTGCATTGGAGAATGTCGGGATTATCCAGAAAAATACATAATTCATAGGGCTTGTGAATGCAAAATAGGACCAATTAAGCCATAAAGAAGCATAAATAATGCAAGGCGAGCCAAAACAAGTGAGAAAATGCAAGGGAATTCCTTTTACTAGACTACACTTAGCCCCCACTTTAGTGAGAGGATAAACTTGCTTCAAACTCACATTAAAGTAGCCAACCACACAATCAAGAGGGGTTCAAATGTATAAATGCTAGTAAGATAGGAGGTCAATAATCAAGAGGGTGGCCAAGCCCCTAGGATCAAGGTCCTATGGCAAACCAACATAGGTACAAAGGAACACACTTTGTAGGTGATATATGAAGACATAACCAGATCGCAAACATACACCATCAAAGACAGGAAAAAGAAAAAGGAAAAAGGGAAAAAAAGGAAAATTACAATGGATCAAGCTTCAACTAGATGTCCAATGTGGTGGACCAAGTCAAGGCTGTTTGTCCAAAAATGTTTACAAGTGGAACTCGTTGCCCACTATGCAAACAAAACGCATGCTCACAAGGGATAGTGAAGCTAGGTGAGCCCCAAAAATTCCATATCAAAGTCATACCCCCATGACTATGATAAGAACTAAAAGGAAATGCACACTCACAAGGGCTAGTAAAGCTAGGTGTTCACTAGGTGAGCCCTATGGGACCATATCAAAGCCATACCTCCATGACCTTAATAAGGTACAAAAATGCATGCTCACAAGGGCTAGTGAAGCTAGGTGTTCACTAGGTGAGCCCTAGGAAGTCCATATCAAATCCATACCTCCATGACTTTAATAAGGACAAAAGGAAAATGCAGCAAGAAAGAGAGATGTTCAAAGGGATTTTGCTTAGTTCATAAAAGGTCTTACTCTTAGGGGACATCATGCTTAACATCTCCAAGAGAGGATAAATACAAGGTCTCATCCTGGGGAACATCATACCCAATGCTTCCAAGAGAGAACAAGCGCAAAAGGTCTCATCTTGTTTCCAAGAGAGGACAAGTGCAAGCTCTCATCCTGGGCAATATTGTATCTAATGTTTCCAAGAAAGGAAAAAGAAGTATCATGCTCTCAGAGGAAGTCAAACCCAAAGACACCACCAAGAGGAAAAAAACATTGCATAAAGAAAGAAAATCATATCAAGGAACATGAAAAGGTAAGAAAAAATGCAAACATGCTAGAATAATGCCAATGCATTCCCCCACTTTAAAGAAATTGTTAACACCATGCTATGAGCAATTACTTTAAGGTAGCCAAAAGGGAAAAAAGGGAAAAGAGAAAATAAAGGGCTGCCCCCCAAAAACACATAAGTGATCTATGGATTCGGGGTTAGTATCTATATTTGTTGTAATGATATTATAGAGCTCCAAATTGTCATCATTCCCCAAATACACATAGAACTGGAAGAATGACACAAAGAGAGGGAAAACAAAGAAAAGCCTTTTGGGTCAACATGGAAAAGACATAGGGTGTCTCAACACCTTAAATCATCCCCACAAGGAAAACATAAGAAAAAAATGAAAATAAAAAGATAAAGATAAATATTTTGGGTCAACATGGAAGAGACATAGGGTGTCTCAACGCCTTGCGTCATCCCCAAAAGGAAAACATAAGACAAAAAGGGAAATGAAAAGAAAACATAAAAGATCAATAAAAATGCAAGAGTATACGACATATAGAAGATGAAGGTACAAATAGAGGAATGCGTATAGAGAGAAACATCAGACAAAACATCACAATGGATCATGTTACACATGCAATCAAACAAAAAGAAAATGCAAAAGACTAGTAAGGAAAAGGCGATTCAACCTAAAGTAGGTCACCCACCTCCCAATCTCAATCTGTATAAGTGGAAGGTAGATGACAAACCTAAGGGACAATAGGAAATTCCTTACTAGGACAAGGCTATCAACTTCTTGCCCCCACTGAGTGCAAGACAAGAATGAGCCAAGGTAGGTGATGGGAAGGGTCATGTAATAGTGATAATAGAGTATTCTACAACTATTACATGACAAGAGGAATGAAGGATATGCTATTTAAGCATTGGGTAACAAGTATCTTTGTCAAAGTGATATTTACACAATATGATCTTGAATGCACGACAATCATCAGTATTTGTCCAAGAGTCCTGTGGTATCGACAAAGTGGAAATTTTGCATCTTTAGGATATAATATTGGTCTATTTTTCTCTCGTGGCAATAGGATAAGTCCCTGGTTGAGAAGGATTTGTAATTTTCTTTCACTTTCAGGTGGTGGCCGAGGGGATTGGATTTTTTGTAACTTATACAACCTCTTACGTTTGCTAGATTCACAAATTTATGTAGTTGAAGGTTGAGGAGGACCTAAGGTGATCCTATCAACCTTTTCATTGTTATGATTCATTGGTTTTTCTTTAGGAAGAAGGACATTCATAACAGGGGGAGAATCAAAGATCATCGTACCATCACTGTGAAGGTTGAGGTATTCTCAAGGATGTTGTAGAGTGCGAGGGGGATCTTGATATATCCTAACCCCATTGTGTTTTCATTGATTGATAGGTGTTCTAGGACTTGGTGAATGTTATGTTCATGTGTTGTATCGCATCCTTGTTTGCTTAATATTGTGAATCCTTTGCCATATATTTCTTCTAGATTGATTGGAGTGTTTGTTACTTTGTTATCATAAAATAGCTGAGTGTTTTTTTGTGTAGAGGAGCTAGGTTCTCCTATTGTAGGGAAATTAGGTTCAACTTTTGCTTCAGTTTCAGGATGTAAGTAACCAAACATCTCAAGAGGTGGTATTGTGGAAAGATCTAGTTGTTTCATGGATGGATAGAAGGATGCATTAGCTTCAAGGTTATCGAGAAAGTCATTTAGGAACTTATTCATGATGTCATCATCTTCTCCAATGATTTCAACATCATGAGGAGGACATGCATTAGGAGTTGAGTGTGTATGAGTGAGTTCAATTTCATTAGGGTCATTACCAAAGGCACAATTTGACACATCTACCAAAGATTTTAAGGACATCCATAACTTTCTAAAGCACATATCCATGATGCAAGATTGAACAAATGCACTTGAAATGAAAGAAATTGAGATAACAGCTATTCCAAAAACTAAAAAAGAAAACTGAAGGAAGCCCATAAAAGTACGAGAAAGCAATTTCAAATCCTGAAAAGTGGAAATTAAAAGTCAACACGGACTAAGACGCTAGGAAGGGAATCTTGGTCCTCTTGGTGAGATTCTGAAGTTCCAAGGACTGAAACTAATAGAAAATAGCAGAGAGAGGCTTCTGAGGAAAAAATCCTAAGAGGGACTAAGATGTAAGGAAGGGCATTTTAGTCCTAGCAGAGGTTTTTTGCAAAAAAATTATAAATTCTGGAATTTCTACAGTGTTTACAGATTTCCTATTTAGGATGTTGATGTTTAGAAATAGAAAAATGTGCAAATGAGTGTAAGAAAAAGAAACAAGCAATTGAATGCAATTTTTTTCTATTTTGAATACAATAAGAATGTTTCTAAATGCAATTAAGATGATGAACAATGCACTTTTTAGTTTTTTAATGAAATGAAATGATGCAAGAAAGTAAAAAATGTGACCTATATTCACCTTCACTAATGCAAATGCAAGAAATCCTAGATGCAATTTCACTAATCCAAGATGCAATGCAAGAATGAATTCAATCTATATCTATGACTTTAATGGACTCCAAATCAAAAAATGAATTCTCAACTAGGTCGAGTTCACCAAAATGAACAATATGATAAAGTGGAAAGGAGGATACTTTCCTACTTATCTTGTTCATTCAATTATGTCCTAGGAGTCCTATTTGGATTGACTAACAACCTCACAAGGTGACTCAATTATCAATGAGGAGGATCTAGGAGTGGGATTTTTTCAGCTTTTAGGGGTTAACCACCAAGCAAATGCTTGGAAAGACAAATGAGCATTCAACCTACAAAACCTAGTTATGCAAACTAAATGAGAGATGCAAATGATGAAATTATGCAATAGGGAGTTAGGATGTGTGTACCTGGGAAGTCTAGAGATGTTGTGAGGATTGTGGAGATGCAAAGAAGCTGCCCAGATATGCCAGGGAGGACAAAGATGCCCAAGATGGCATATTAGTCCCATTGTTGTTTTTTGGGGAAAATGAGGAATCTTTGGATGTTAGAACTGGATCCGAAGGAATCTCTAAAAAATATTCCTGGGAGGACTAAGATACCCAAGGTGGCGTATTATTCTCGAACTAAATTTCTGAAAACTCTAAATGTGGCCCTAAGCTCCAAGGCCTGCATTTGCTTCTCCTTTGATCTCAGGCTCTAAAACTTTTAGATTCGGCCTGTAGGTGAGTTTCTGTGAAGATGACAACTTTGTAATGCAACTTTGCAACTTTTGAAACTTTTACAACTTTACACTCCAAATGGTCTCCAATTCTTCAACCTAAATCTGCAATCACAAATATGCAAGAAGGGAAAAATTTGTTGTTTGTTAGTGAATTGGGGTTTTCCTTGGTCAAACCCCTTGTTGGTAATTAAACCTTGAAATGATTCAATAAAGAAATGAAGTGAAATGATGAATGAACAACATGAAATGCTACAACTCACCAAACCCTTGTAAAGTCTACAAACTTGTGTGCAATGACTGCAATTGATATATGGATCTTGAACCAAAGGAGTGATCTTGAATTGCTAGTTTGAATAAAAACCCTACATCATAAATGTTAGCACAACAACACACATGATGCAAGAAGCTCTTTGATATGATGCTCGAATCTTGATAATGGCTCCAAATGCTTGATAGAATTGTCTTGAATGCTCTTGTGAACTCAATTTTCTATGATGAATGCTCTCACAAAAGACTTGGATTTATACTTATCTATGCTTAATATTATGAAATTACATCACACCAAGCTGAAATATGAATTCATTAAATAAAGGAGGCTAAATCCTGCCAGCATTTGAAATAAAATCCCAAAAATAATTCAAGGAGGATTAAGACACCCTAGGTGGTGTATTAGTCCCAAGTAATAAAACTTGGGGCAAAAACACCAAAAAGGGGCCCAATTAAGATGCCTCAAAATTAGGGTCTAGAGACCTTTGGGGGACAAAGACTCCCTAGGTGGTGTTTTAGTCCCAACCCAAAAATCAGGGACACTCTAATGAAATCATTAAATTATCATTTGTGCATTGGAGAATGTCGAGATTAGCCAAAAAAAGACATAATTCATAGGGCTTGTGAATGAAAAATAGGACCAATTAAGCCATAAAGAAGAATAAATAAACAAAGGCGAGCCCAAACAAGTGTGAAAATGCAAGGGTATACATTTTATAACTGAGGGTAATTTCTAGGTATTGGCTTAGATCAATTAAATCAAAGTAAAATGATAAAAACCCAAAGTAGCTACAAAACACAATGGAAATACATGAAAGAACGATTATACCTGATTGCCAAAGTCTCCGTGATTCATTTTTGTAGCACCTTCTTGCTTGCTGGATAATGTGGCCCTCAGATTTGTTGTGCGAGCAAAATCTGAAAATTGTCTAAGTCCTACAACAAGCTTTGAAGGATTTTCTATGTCTAAATGCCTATGTCTATTGCCAATGCCTATGTCTAGAACAAATGCCAAAATTGATCAAATGACTATATCAAAATACTAAAATTGTCTATGACAATAAATGTGCAAATAAATAAATGCCTATAATCATTATGCAAAATGTCAGCATGTGCATGTGTCTGCATAATCAAAAAGTGAGAAGAAGATGGCATTTTATAGAAAATGCCATTTCAAATGGACAGACGAGATAAATTAATGATGAGAACCTAAAATGAGCGATCCAGATTAAACCTGAAAATCCCTAATTAGGGTTAGGGAAAAATCCTTAATCGAACGATCAGAATAAAATCTCAGATAATCGAATCGACGGTGGAGAATAAAGGAGGAAATTAATTAAAGAAATAAAGATTTTTGAAAAATCAAGAAGATAAGATTTGGACTGAAGATTAGATTTAGAAAATCAAGAATCTGCCCCCGATTACTTGATTTTTGAAGATTAATTACTAATTTGAATTAAGATAATTCAAATTATGGATTTCATGAGATAATAAATAATCTTTTTCAGATTATTTATCAAAAAGGACTGACAGATAAGATTGAGATGACATTTTAAATAATTTAATTTATTTAAAATGAGAAGAATATCAAATTGGCAATTAAATAATTAAATTTAATTATTTAATTTAGCAGATAAGACCAATTAATTAAATAAATTAATCAATTTATTTAATTAAGACAATTAGTGACATATTAAATAAACAAATGTAATTCATTTATTTAATAATCAGGACGAAATATATTACAAAGGGGAATTAAATAAATTAAGAAATTTATTTAATTAAGGGAAGACTTAGACAATTAATGACGTATTTAATAAATAAATAAAATTTATTTATTTAATAACCATAAAGAATACAAAGACATGAATTAATTAAATAATTATGAATTATTTAATCAATAGTCGAATGTGGACCAAGGACATAATTAAATGTCATAATTATGCTAGGACGAAAGTGGTAAAAATGAAGCTTGCAGGCCTAGGTTATTTTTAGGTGTCTACATTTTGCCCCTCTTTGTCATAATGTCGCTTGTCGCATTGTGACAAAGAAAACAAGTCAAAAAATGCCCTAGTACAAAATAAGATGAGGAAGAATGATGAGGAGGGTTATGGTATGCCCCCTCGAGAGGATAGACAGGTTCCAAGAACATGGGTGTGCTCTCGAAATTAATGAGAAGACTAGAATATAAAGAGACAAAGAAATGTTAGTGCAAAAGATATGGATGATGATATGGATGCAATGCCTATATAAGATGGGCGAGAGAAGATGACAAGACAAAAAGAGATGCATGTTAGTTCCTAGACCAAATCCTTCAAAACATTGCCATAGGACTTTAAATTTATTGCTCTTAATCATCATTAGGTGGTAAAAATGACACAAATGGACAACAAACACCATGATATGGCATAGACCAAGGTGTGCAAGGTCATCCACTTGAAAAACAGACAGTCACAGACAAGAAATGTCCTAACTCATACTAAGGGCAAAGTTGCCCCAGTCTTTTTGTCAAGACAATCCATAGACAGCAGTCAAAGAAAATAAAATAGGCCAGGAGACGTCATCGCACCTCTAAATCCTTCATGGGACATCCTCGAGGTAGCTAGTAACATGACCAAAAAGACAAGATAGTAAAAATATAAGACAAAATAGCCAAGATAGTCAAAATATAAGACAAGATAGACCAAAAAAATTAATAGCCATTTAATTTTGTTTGCCAAAGATTGAATTCTTGCCGATTTGACAGTTTGGACAGTTTAAGGGTTTTGCCAATTTGACGGTGTTGACGGTTTGACGGGGCCTATTGTCAGGAAGGACACATCCTGAAAAGGAAAAGGACATTTTGACGAGGTCTAACTCCAAGAAGGACACATCTTGAAGAGGACCAAAGAGTGACGAGATTGACATTGTTTTGACTAATATGTTTTGGCAAGTTGAATGATATTGACTGTATGATTGATTGGACTGTGTTGTCTGATTTTGACATTGACATTTCAAATGATTGTCTTGTGTCTGAGTTTGACTATGTCTGACTTATTTGACTGCTATGATGATTGTGACAAATGCCATGATTTTATTTGGACCAACCTAAAAGGACTGACCTAATGTCTCGAGGACTCATCAACTGATGGCCTTGCCTACGTAACAAATGCGTAGAGACAACGTAGTTCGACAAATGACAAAGACTAATTGACATGACTGACTTTGACTCTATTTTTAGGATTTTGACATTGATTTGGATGTTTTTTTGTTTTTCTTCAGGATGTTTTATGATTTTTAGGTCTTTCTTTAGGACATTTTATAATGTTTTTGGTCTTTCTTCAAGACATTTTATGATGTTTTTGTCTTTATTCAGAACTTTTTTCCATGTTTTTTTTGTCTTTTTTCAAGACATTTTATGATGTTTTTGGATTTTAATGTTTAAGAGGATCATGACAAATGCATATGACTGATGCCTACACATGAGAATCCAAGGACAAACATGATTGTGCCCCTAGTCAAGCTGAATACCAATTGATAGGTGATGACGACGTTGTTTGACATGGGAAGGACGCATCCCGAAACAACGTGAGGACAACGATGGTAATGTGATGAAAGTATCGAGGTCTACAACCAGGCCAGGAACATAGTCAAGTAAAATTTTGGATAATGTGCTTGTATGAATTGGACTCATTGCATTTGGAATGACTTGGTTAGGGCTAGATGGGATGATGGAGTTTCCTTAGACCGTTTGACAAGGGAAAGCCAAGATAGGTGACAAGCATAAAAGGACAAAAGGTGGCCTTGGTAAAGGATGGGAGACATGAGACTAAGGGAATGTCATATGGTTTTCAATGACTATGTCATATAAGGACAATAAGACTATGACAGTCAATGACATGATGTTTCATTAATCATGTATGACCGAAGGATAGACATGTCAAGAGTTTTCCCATAGCATGATTTATGTGTGCCAGTTTTATGTCAAGACCAAGGTAGGTGGGAAAATGGACGGAAATGATAGGGCTTAGATGGATGTCAATGTCATGAGGAAGGCATGGGAAATGAGACGACTTGCCCCCAAGTGTAAGAGTCCACATAGACGATTTATTTTACACATGATGCCTTTTTGCAGGTTTTCATCATGGTACTTATCCAGGTGCCTGTTTGCTGGTTTTCACCATTGGATGAAATTTTCTCTTACTATTTTCTTGGTTGATTCGAATCCACTGAGTGCCGATGTAGAGACTGGTGCCATGATATGCCAATAATGACCTTGTTGAAGGAGTTGTCTTGTCGGATCGTAGTGCTTGTATACAACTGATTGATGTCATTGTGATCCTTTCTGATACTAGAGTTGGCCTTATCAAAATACGCACATCGCAATAGAGTGCCATGAGAGTCCTTGTGGTAAAGAGTTGCTGCCATGATGTGACAGATTTGTGACGTGGGATTTTTGGAGTTTAGGCGAGATGTAGGATTATGATAGATGATGGTAGATGTGGAAAGGTTTTTTGGACATTTGGATGAATGACTTTTTATTTTCCAAACTTGGGATGGTGGGTGACGGATTTTGGAGGGATGTTGTTTGGAACCAACACTTTTATATGTCTTGATTGATGACCATTTTGAAGGAGGTGGACATGTGTTATATGTGGGAGTCCTCTTGTCTTATGGCTCCACATTGTGATTGACTTTTGTATTTGACTTGGTGTCTTTGTTTGATCCATCTTTCTTTGGGATCCATTTTAATTTCATTTGTCCACTTGTCCTTTTGTTTGATGCAATGGCCTTTGACATTTGATTTTGATCTTTTGACTTGTAAGACTTTTGTTTTTGTTGGTTCCAAAGGGAAGGTTTATTTATGATGGAATGACGGTTCATGGTGTGGGTGGAGGGGGTGTTGGCAGCATTCTTATGACAAGGATTTCTCATGGACTCCATTTTGACATTTGTATCTAACAAGGTTGCCCCCAATATTGAGGAGGTACCACTGGCATCGTTTGATTTGCTATCTGAGGAATAACCAATACCTTGATGTCTATAATTTGCCTAAAGTTGTATTGGTTCTAGAATTCCTTGCTCATGTATGCCTAGTCCTTTGCCTTGATATTGCATGCTTTGATAGATTCTATTTGCGATGGGGTATTTATTGTTTTGAAAGCAAGATGCTAACCCATCATAATTTCTATGGACACTGTCACTTGTAATATTTTCTTCTGCAAGAAAGCTTGCTCTGACAAAGATAGATGACCCTAGTTGATAAAGTGTCTTAGCTTCATTTTCATGTTAGACATATTCCTGACTGATATCTTTGGTCTGATCATGTGACATGTCAGGTTCAGATGATTCTGTTGGTGCTTCCAAGGCAATGTCGAAGCCATCATTATGTTTAGTGTCATAGAGTCCCATGATTTTAGCTATAACTTGATCATATGCCAACATGTCCCTAGTGGAAGATTCTTTTTTTGGAGGAATATCGTCTATGTGTCCCATGGAGGCAAGTGTCTCATCATGGGAAGTGTCAATAGTCAAGGCTTGTATAGGGTCGGCAAGTGTTTGATCATGAATGGCATAAAGGTCAAGGAGTGGATCGTTTTGGAATTCTTTGTCAATGGTAGGGTCTTGGTCGAAGATGGGGTTGTCATGGATTTGGACTTCTTTGTCAATGATGGGGTCTTGGTCAAAGATGGGGTTGTCATGGATGATATAGTCAGAAATAGAGTCATTGTCAAGGAGAGGTGTGTTTTGGATGTCATGATTGTCTTGAAGGACTTCATGGATGGACTGAAAGATAGGGTCATGGGATGGACTGTCTTGTTCTTGACATGAGGGTGACATTATAATGTCATGCTTTGGGCTTTCATTTTGACATGTATCCTTAAGTTTATTAAATGGGATTTGACTTTGGACTATGATAGAATTTTCATGACTGGATGTGGCTTGTGATGGGATGACTTGAAAAGGATTAATGAATGACAGACTAGGACAGGACGTGGGGACTTGGATGGGACTATTATGTGAAGGACTAGGATATGACATGGGTACTTGCATTGGACTAGTATGTGAAGGACAAGGGTATGACGTGGAGACTTGGACCGGATATGACATGGAGTCTTGGACCGGATATGACATGGAGTCTTGAACTGGATTAGGATGTGATGGTATAGGATGTGACATGGGGACTTCGACCGGATATGCCATGGAGTCTTGGATTGGATTAGTGTAAGGTTGACTAAAATATGATGTGGAAACTTGGACTGGATTGATATGGTATGATGTGGGGACTTGACATGAGTTGATAGATGGTTGATAGGGTATGTAGATGTTGATAGGATTGATAGGTGAAGGACTAGCATATGATGTGGAGACTTGGAATGGACTAGTGGACAGTTGGTTTCCCTTGTCAAAGTTAGGATAAGGATGATAACTGGACGTGTGTTGTGAATTACTGGTAGGATTGATGTCAAGTGATTGTTGATGGTGAGGGTAGACTAATGGAGGTGGCAAAGTATTTATGTCAAAGCCTTGTGGTAACTTAGCCCCTTCGTCCAAAAGCATGGCTAAATACCTTTGAGGGTCACGTAAGACTGATTTTTTTACAAAGGAGAATATATCAGGATTTTGCGCTGCAGCTTCTATGTCTTTCCAATATACTTGTCCATTTTGGTCTCTTTGTATGAATGGTTCATAAATTTTTTGTGATGAAGATGGCATGTTCATGGAAGATTGCATGTTCATGTTGTGGAATGGGTTGGAAAAATTCCAATGTTGGCTTGTGTCATAAGTGTTATTGTCAATGTTGGGATTGGAATCTTGTCCAAAGTTTGTCATTTGTCGTTGTTATCTTTGAAGCCTAGTTTCAACCGTAAAAGGGATTTGCTCAAGTGAGGATGATGCCAATGACAACTAAATGTGAGGATGATGACAACCTATGTTTTTTAGATTTTTTGGATAAAGGATAACAATGCAAGACTATTTTTTTGGATTTTTGACAATAAGGGATACAATATGACAATGTTGTCTAAAGAAAATGACTAATGCCAAAGGACAATGAAGACTAAGATGACAAGTTATGTCACTATTTTTTTTGTATTTTTGGAATAAAGGATGACAATGCAAGACTATGTTTTTTGGATTTTTGACAATAAGGGATGCAATATGACAATGTTGTCTAAAGAAAATGACTAATGTCAAAGGAAATGAATACTAAGATGACAAGTTATGTCACTAATTTTTTTGTATTTTTGGAATAAAGGATGACAATGCAAGATGATGATGATGTTTTCCTAAGGAAATGATTAATGCAAGATGACAAAGTTGTCAAGGATAAAGTACCAAATGAAGACTAAGATGATGATGTTTGACTAAGGACTTAATGTTATAAATGCAAAGTCTAGGTTCAAAATGATGACTAAGATGAACAATGCAAAGTCTAAGTTCAAAATGAGGACTAAAATTGTTTTCTGATGTTTTGTTGAAAAGTCTGAGTTGTCCAAGGTCGATTGTTTGTGTCCAGATTTGTGACTGTTGTGTATATTGTTTGAGTAATTCAGTAAGCACTTGACAAGCACAATGTTTTGAATGTAACCAATCACACATCAGATAAGTACAATCCTAGGTTAGGCCATGACAATATTCACTATATTCCATGCGGGTTTCCCCAACCACATATCTGTAGCGTGTGAATTCGGAAGCTTGGCTACACGAGCTCCCCCTTACAGTGCACTCTCTTCTTAGGCCAACCAAGCTTCCAACCCTCATGAAACTCCCATGGCGAGCTGATCACCTCTACTACAAACTGCGAAAGTGTGGATGCCTTCACATCGACTGGTGCTGCGCTAGCAAATAGAAGGATTTTGGCTTTCTATACAAGAGTTTTTAGTTATGGACCCCCATTCGAGTGGCCATACATGGGGCAACAGATTAATCACCATTAAGGTGGCACTCCAGCCTGAAGAGGTTAAGCTCAACAGGGTTTAAGGGAGTACAACTCCGTCCGTATGACACATCCGCACAAGCAACCTTAGGTTTTCCCTTAAGGTTTACATTTATATACCGGTTGGGGGTAGCTTGGCTTTAGCTCCGTTGCCGGTTTGAGTCACGTTGGGGTGATGAAATCCCCAGGCAGGCCTAATTTCTAGAGTTGGTAATTGTTTCTCTTACACCCAAGATCGCCCGAAAGTGCGAGGGGAGAGGATACTCCGATATACCAAGTCAGGGTAATAACAAATAAGAATGGGTATGGTTTTCTGATCATGAGGTTTTCACCAAGTGAGAGCATACTCACCTACCATTCCGCAAACACAATCAATCAAAGAAGACATGAGTGTTCTTTTTTATATGCACCAAAATCAAATGTTTGTTAATCTATGAAAAACAAGCACAATGTTTGTTTATCTTGTCTTTGACATTCGAATCTGCAAACAAAAGATTAGTAGTCTCTTAATGCAATGATCTTCGACACCTGAATAGTGATTGCCACATGCTACAAATGAAGATTAGTAACACAAAACATAAAAAATAAAAATTTAAAGACAGCAGCAACTTAAAACAGTGATAACTTTTTCAAAACTTAACAAAATTTTAAGTGGTAGATATCCATGGAAAGCTGAAAATCAAACCTTCAAAACCCAGAAAGTATTTTCCACAATTCTGCACAGAAAAAAATGTTATAGACAAAAAGAAACACGGGTTTTAAATGTTAAACTAAAAAAACAGCGATTAGTAAAATAGCCATAACTTTCTCAAATCTTAACAAAATTTAAAACCATCTACAATTTTGGAAAGTTGAGACCGAGATCTACAAAACCCAGAAAATGTTTTAAATTATTCTATTCGCCCATTTTTCTGTGTTCAAAAGATGGTGAATGGATTTCATATGACTTATTGGCTGTAACCTGCAAAACAGTGAAAACAAACAAGAAAACACAATTTTTTCTACAAAATGTCGGATTCACCAATGTAATCAATGGAAAATTAGATCATTAGATTGTTAATCAATAAACATTAAAAATCCAAAGAGGCTATCAAGAACAATGGAAAACCACAATAAAGAATGATTATACCTTCCTTTCCTTCCATGCTTCACCTTCATAGCACCTTCTTACTTGCTAGATGATGTTGCCCTTAGATTCATTGTGCGAGCAATCTGCAAATGTTTAAGACCTACAACAAGCTTTGAAGGATTTTCTATGTCTAAATGCCTATGTCTATTGCCAATGCCTATGTCTAAAACAAATGCCAAAATTGATCAAATGACTATATCAAAATACTAAAATTGTCTATGACAATAAATGTGCAAATAAATAAATGTCTATAATCAATTATCTAAAATTTCATCACAATCTTAACTGTCAGTCCATTTTGGTAAATAATCTTAAAAAGATTATTTATTTGTTTCATAAAATCCATAATTTGAATTAATTTAATTCAAATTAGTAACTAATATTCCAAAAATCAAGTAATCAGGTAGATTCTTGATTTTTCAAATCTAATCTTCAGTTCAAATCTTATCTTCTTGATTTTTTGAATCTCACAAATCAGACAATCTTTATTTTCTTGATTTTCAAAAATCTTTATTTTCTAATTAATTTGTCTCATTTATTCTCCACCGTCGATCCAATTATCTGAGACATTATTCTGACCATTCGATTAAGGAATTTTCCCTAACCCTGATTAGGGATTCTAAGATTTAATCTGGACCTCTCGTTCTAGGTCTTTCTTAGAATTCAATCTCATCCGTCCACTCAAAATTGTGCTTTCTATAAAAGACAATTTTGCTCATAATTTCGGGAGGGGACAACTTCATTTTTAATTTAATAGTCATTATAGTCATTTGGCATTAGTAATCATTATTTTCATAGACATTGTCATAGTCATAGGAATTTAGACATTGCATAAATCCTTCAAAGCTTGTTGTAGGTCTTAGATATTTGTAGATTGCTCGCACAACGAATCTAAGGGAAACATCATCCAGCAAGTAAGAAGGTGCTATGAAGGTGAAGCATGGAAGGAAAGGAAGGTATAATCGTTCTTTATTGTGATTTTCCATTGGTCTTAATAGCCTCTTTGGATTTTTAAAGTTTATTGATTAACAATCTAACGATCTAATTTTCCATTGATTACACATTTTACTACACTACAATGATAAAGGAATCCAAAGCAAGATCAAAGAAAATGTTAATAATAGTGAAGACCCAAACAAAGTGGACAAATATAAGGTAGACAAAGAAATAAGAAAAGAAAATATAATTAGCTCGACATATTTGAACTTAAGCTCATAACATAAAATTTTGAATTTTGTTCAAGATTTAAAGAGTGATGATCCAAAATCCATTACTACAGCAAATATAGAAAAGAAGGAAGGAATAACAAATACAATTTCAAATTCTAGGAAGTTGGACCTTGGAAGAATTGATATGCTTCAATTTCCTAAGACTAACCTTGGGAAAACAAATGATTCCCTTGGATTAGCCTCAGACAAGCATGCTCAAGGGATTCAAAAAAAGGATGATGCTAATAGAATAAAGAATTTAGAAAGGGAAGATTGCTCAAGCTCTGTAAATAATGTTATGACTCCCCACTTTCCTATATCTAATTCTAAACAAAATTAAATTGTTCGTAAATTGGTCCTAGGCAATTTTCTACAAAATGAAACTAATCAAAGTGCGCATAAGTGTCACAATCGAGCAAGGGAGCCAAGGAATTTATCAAAAAAAGAGGTCATAGAGGGGCATATGCTTCTAGATATTATTGATCCTAATACATCTAGTGAAGAGCTCACTCAGAAGGAAGTAAACAAAAATTCATTTTTCAATGGATGGTTAAAGTAAAAAAGAAAAAAGAAAAAGCAAAAATATAAAGATTGAATGACTCCCTACTTAAGGAAAAATGTCAAAAAAGAAAAAATTCATAAATTCTTTAATAAGTTTAGGAGCATGGAAGAGGAATCACAAGAAATGGAATTTGATGACATTTAATCAAGAACTTCATGGAATGTAAGGGGGTTTGAATTCTCATATAGGAAATACAATGTTAGAAGATACTTAAACCAAGAAAAACATAAAGATGTTGTTCTATTGCAAGAAGTAAAATTTGCTAATTTTACACTGGAAACTAGCATTAAATTCATTTAGAAAGATTCCCTCCACATTTTTATAGAACATGAAAGAGACAAGGGAGAAACTAATATCCTCTTAGAAAATAAATGGTCCAAATATGAAATAATATGGAACCTCTCCTTGTAATAGGGAAGTTTGGGTTATTATTGAAATGGAAAAGAGAATGTTTGGCCTTTGTTCTATATATGCACCTAATGGTAATTGAAATAGGAGTGAATTCTGGAAGTGAATCTGTAATCTATAGGATGCACCATAGATATTAGGGGGAGACTTTAACATGATTGAAATTAATGAAGATAAATCAAGGGGAATAGACATAGGTTGGAAAGTAAATGAAATTTTTTCTTGGTATAAAATGAAGAATAGACTTAATCTATTTGAATCAATTGAAGGAATGCAAAAAGAAAATTAAAATATTTGGTTTACATGGTGTAACTCCCAAAGAGGAAATAAGAGGATTCATTGATGGTTGGATAGGTTTTACACCAATAAAGACTTCTTCAACCTTAATCAAACAGATGATAATAATAGGATAAAAGTGCACCCCTACTCTTTGTTAGATCATCATCCTGTTAGTGTCAATATAATGATAGGGAATGAGAAACCTAAATTATTAAGAGGGAGAGAGAAAATAATTATCCTAAATACTAGCCTACAAAATGTTGAAGACTATAATGAGGCTAGTGTTGCACTAAAAAAATCAATAAATGGATGCTAAAAAATAACTCATTCATAGAGAGATTGAATATTAATGTGAAGGGATGAGAAACCATTTTCAAAACTATAGGAGAGCAAAGAGCAAAGAATAACTAATATCCACTAAAGGAACATTGAGAAAAATTCAAAACTACAAAGACCAAGATTTAAAAATAAGGGAAAAAATGAATTATATAAGTTAGGGGGACAAAGGTTCTAAATTCTTCTTTAGATATATAAAAGAAAAGGAAGTGCTTGAGAAAAAGTGAACTATATATGGGATAAAAATTGCATGATTAACAACCCTAAAGAAGTAAAAAAGGATTTCTACTAGTTCTACAAAGATTTGTTCACTTCTAAAAGTGGAAGTGTGCAGGATAGCAAAGAAAGAATTGATTGCAAGAGGCTAATTCCAAAAAAATCTCTAAAAACTATGCAAAAATGCTAAGCAAAGAGATAACTAAGGAGGAAATAATAAAATCTATATAGAATTTAAATAACGATAAATCACTAGGGGCAGATGGTTTGCTAATAGAATTTTACAAAAAATAATAGAATGGGTAAGTGATTATTAGGTGTGTGCAAGAAGTTGAGTCCACTTTTTGGCCAAAAAGTGGAAGTGTTTTCCCTAATTTTTAGAATTTATCTCATTTGACCTAAAAATTTGAAGCACTTAAAGATTTAATCTTTAAAAAAATCAGTAATATGAAATGTAGTACTTCAATTCTAGTTTCCAAATATGTAATTTGTTTTAATCCCCAAATGATACAAATTGATTTTCAATAGACATGTCTAAAACCCACTTTTTAAAATTCACTTTTTTTACCATACTATGCACGTATATGTCATCCATATTTTGACCTAAATAATTGACTTTTTTAATCCATTTGGGAAAAGATTTGTAACACACTGAAGAAGGTGGACAATATTTTTTTGTAATGTTTTGAATTTTTTTGTTAATTTTTACTGGCCATATATGTTGTTTTGAAAAATCCTTGTGTACATCATGCATAAGATGACCTAAACTAAAAAAATATATAATTTTCAAATTGAAAAGAATTGTCTAAAGAATGTAGACGTATAACTTATTTTTCAAAAAAATATTTTAATAAGTTATTTAAAATACTAAAACACCATGATATTTCAGGTTTATGGACCAGTCATCAAAAATTATTTGAAAATAGAAAAAATAATTCAATTGTACAAAAATACATATTTGGAATATACACAATCTCATCTATAATGGGTTTTAATTTCATCATGAAATTTTGCAAAAACTATCTTCAAACAGGTGTGTGCAACAAGTTGAGTCCACTTTTTGGCCAAAAAGTGGAAGTGTTTTCCCTAATTTTCAGAATTTGTTACATTTGACCTTAAAATTTGAAGCACTTAGAGATGGAATCTTTAAAAAAAGTCACTGATTATAAAATGTAGTATTTGGAGTATAGTTTCCAAATATGTAATTGATTTCAATACCCAGATGACACAAATTGATTTTCAATAGGAATTTCTAATAGCCACTATTTAAATGTCACTTTTTTTACCATACCATGCATGTGTACGACATCCATATTTGGACCTAAATAATCATATTTTTCTAAATCCGTTTTTCGATATTTTTTGTAATTTTTCATTGAATTTTTTTGTTAATTTTTTATTGGCCATATATTTTTTGTTTTGAAAAATCATCATGTACATCACACATAAGATGACCTAAACTTATCTTTTTCAAAAAAAAAAAATCAAATTGAAAAGAATTGTCTAAAACTTACGTTTTTTCGTAGAATTCATTTTTCAAAAATTATTTAATAAAAAGTTATTAAAATATTAAAAAACCCTGATAAGTTTCAAGTTTATGGACCAAATTCATCATAAATTAATTGAAAAATAGAAAAAATAATCCAATTGTAAAAAATAATTACATATATGGAATCTACATTGTCTTATCTATAATGGGTTTTAATTTCATCAAAAAATTCTGCAAAAAAGGTCTTCAGACATATGTCCAAAGTCACTATTTTCTTGTGACATTGACATGACCTTCAAATTGTAGGTCAAAATAGGTCCAAAGCTTAGGTTCAAGTCACCAAGCCTTTTCAAAAACCGAAAAAAGAAATCAAAAACCCGACCAAAAATTGAAATTTTAAAAAACAAGATCTCGTTTTGTTGAAGCCATTTTCAAAACATGATCTCGGTTTTAAAAAATAGGATCCCATTTAGAAATGGGATCTTGTTTCTTAAAAGTATAAATATATATATGTTTTTTTTAAATGAGATCCCATTTTTTAAAAACAAAAAAGTAATTTTTTAATGAAATGAGATCCTGTTTTACAATGGGATCACATCTTTTTTTAAATGAGATTCCATTTTAGAACAGGATCCCATTTTTTTAAATCAAGATCTTTTTTTTGGATCGAGGCCCTGAACCTAAATGGTGTCATGTTTATTAAAAAATGGGATCTTATTTTTTTGAAGCCGATTTTGGGTTTTTTGCTAAGGAAAAAACTTCCAAATTTCGTGAACTCATCTTCATGCATTTACCCAGACATATGTCCAAAGTCACTCTTTTCTACTAACACTGACATGAATTTCAAGTTGTAGGTCAAAGAAAATCCAAAGCTAAGGGTTAGCTCCCTAAGCCTTTTTCTTGACCCAAAACCCATAGCAAAAGCCAGGATGAAAATTATTTTTTTTAGAAACGGGATCCGCTTTGGTTTTTTTTTTAAATTTAGGCCTTTATGAAATAGGATCCCATTTTTGGCTCATGGTCTCAAAGCAAAAACAAGATCATGTTTTCTAAATAACAGGATCTCATTTCATTTTGCATGATTTTGGGTTTTTTTTCTAAGTTTGAAACTTCCACTAGAAGTGGACTCATCTTCTTGCATTTACCTGATCTCCTTTAGATTCACTAGGGAGTACCATAAATAAGAGTATTAAAGTAAACTAATACCCAAAGACGGTCTAGATAAGGCATTAATAAAAAACTAGAGGTTGATAACTCTTCTTAATGAATCATACAAAATTCTTGCAAAAATAATAGCATTAAGGATGGTTAAAATCCTCCCCAAATTCATCAACAATACACAAACATGATTTATAAAAGGTAGATATATCTTAGAAAACCTTCTCACTAGTTGAGAAGCAATGGACTAGGAAAAATGTTCCAATCAAAAAATAAGTATGCTACTCCTAGAATTTGAGAAAGCATATGATAAGTCACATTCAAATGATAAGTCTGAAATGGGAAAAAAAGTAATATATCAAGAAAAACCAACTACACTAAAAAAATTCTTGTGAGTTTGTGATAAATTTTGAAAGGTGGAAAATTGGAGCCCTTTTCACCTTTAAGGTTTTGGACCAATTAGGGACAACTTTCACTAACTTTCACTCATGAACAAACCCTTGAGATCTCAAAAGAGAAAGAGATCTTGCAAGAGGGTTGTTCTAGGGGCTAAATATGATCTAATGAGGGGTTCACCACCAAGTCTAAACTTGGAAAATACAATGAAATGTAAGATGTAACACAAAACACTAATTCAATGTAATGGCCTATAAAATGACTTAGAAATGTAAATAAAACATAACAAAAAAGTAGAAAGATGAATAATGTGTACCTGGGAATCTAGAAGTCACTGATTGTAGCTCTAAAGCACTATTTTTTTTACTTTTTGACCAATTGGGGCTCATTCACAAACCTGGGTGAATCAGTCCCAGATCTAGGTTTTGCACAGGATTTTGCTTCGAGGAAAAGGGTATCTAAATCTACAAACATATCTAAAAGACACCTTTAGTGGGACTCATTCACCACTCTTGGTGAATCGGTCCCATTCCACTTTTTCAGGAATTGAAATTTCTGATCTGCACTTCAATACGTTCCCTTTCCTTCCAACTTGACTTTTGGATCCAAATCTATTGAAATACCTGCAAAACAGAATATAAACTTGATTTGCTAATGGGGGGATTTCCTTGGTCAAACCCCTAATTTGGTATTTAAACCTTGATGGAAATAATGGAATATGCATGCAAACCCTAGCCTTAAGTATGCCTAAGACTAATAATTTTGAAACATGATGCAATCCTATTCTAATGTGTAAGGATATGATGCAAGAATGGAAATATGAAGATGAATAACTCACTCGAGGAGATCTCCAGTCTCCCTAAATGAACTCTAATGATGCTTGTACCTTCCTTATGTTAAATGTAGAGTGATAATGGATGATGGAATCACTTAGGCAACAAGTCTTTAGGCTTGGCTTGATGGCTAGTTGCATCTCCCCAACCTAGAATCCATCATGATTCACCATAGACAACCATGATCAACCCTTGAAAATGCTATATATTGAATGAAAGTGAGCTTGAAGATTTGAAAAAACACTTTAATGTTGCTCGAAGACTTCAACTTTGCTTTCCTTTGAACTTGAATGCTCTTGTGAAAGATTGCTTGAAGATTCTTGATGCTTATCTCTTGAAAATGCTTACTCAAAAATGCTTAGAATTGATAAAAAACTTACTTAGAAGCTTACTTATATAGGCATTAACACCTAATTGACCATTATTTAGATCTCCAAGGCCGACATCCCCCAAAATTTTGAATTCAAATGATGAATTTCCCACTCAAAATTAAAAAAGACCCCAAATGGGACTCATTCGCCGCCCTTGGCGAATGGATCCCACCTAAGGGGACTCATTTTCCCAAGGTGGCGAATGAGTCCCACCTTAGCTTTTTGAGGTGGATTTTTGGGATTTTGGGTGTTTTAAGTGATTTTACAAGTTTTTTGGGTGAAATAAGCCTCGAGGTTCGAAATAATGGGTCTTAGGGGCCTACAAATGATGATTTTAAAGGGGTAATTAATGCAAGGGTGCTAAAATAGGTCTAAATTAAGTGTGAAATTGCCTCCCTTTCAAGAGCGTACAATTTTCTACACTACATTTAACCCCCACTTTAGCGCCCATATGACTCTATGTGCATATGCAAGCCAAAGGACTCCATTAAAAACCTTTGTTTCATAAAAGGATACACATATAAGTTCAATCATAATATGGGAGAATGAAGCCCCCACTGTAGCTATCTGCAAAACCACAATGTTAGGAACGACATCCTGCAAAACGAATTCGTTAGTTGTCCCAAAATCCTCTTATCTAACTTCTTCTAGAAATCAAATTTGAGGGTAGATGTATGCACCCTCTTGATTCTGCTTGCTTTATGGGGGTGGAATCAAAGTGGCTTTCTAGCAACATCGAATAGGGTAAGTCATATCATAGGGTATTTCCAAGTACCATACCTCATAATGATAGATAGATCATGAGGACATGAGTGGAATTATGATTTAAATGCAACAAATAGTGTCGAAAACGAAGTTCTCTAACACTTGTTATGTTAATTTGAATGAAATGAAATTTTTAACCCTAATATAGTAAAAACCCTAATTTTAAGATATATAAGAGCAAAAAGTGAAGTAAATTCTAACTGTTTTGTCATTTACCTTTTTGTAGCTTGAAAGTGATTAAAGAGTAGCTGAAAATGTCAAGACAACAGGATTACATGCTTGCGAGACTGGACATCCTACAAGACCAAGTGGTACACGGTGAGCGCTCTCATGAGCTAAGTTAATTTTTTTGCCTTTGCTTTGTCCTTACACAATTATTTTATGATTTTTACACATTTCTAGGTTGATCTAGGGCCTTAGAAAAAATTTCACAAACTGTCCCCTTTTTTCACAAAGTGTCCCTTTTGTTCACAAAGTGTCACTTGTGTTTGTGAAGTGTCCCACTTTTCACAAAGTGTCCCAAAAGAGGTCTAAAGTGTCTAGGACCTTTAGGAAATTTTACTAGAACAACTTTAGTACACTGTTCTAATTTTTGATGTAAAAATTTAAGAGTTTAGATTGCTTAGAGGATATATTTTTGCTTTTTTATTAGGTTTCCACCCATTCACGTCATCATCTAGGTGGCAGGTAGACTAGTCTTCTTTGAGATTTAGCCCCCACTCTTTTAGTGGAGGATACAGAGCTTTTGCAAACTGTAGGACTCTACTGGGATATCTCATGCCCCCCATGAGGTACCATGATTCGATGATGGCATTAGCAAAGCGATGGGATTTGGATACATGTACATTTCATCTACCAACTAGTGAGATGACCATCACACTGGAGGATGTACACTGCATACTCCAAGTTCCTATTAGGGATGACTGAGTGCATTTCCAAGTGGAGCGGTCATTTCACAAGATAAAATGCAACATGCAGTACTACCTTTGTGGACAAGTCCATGATGAGAGAGTGATGGCATGGATAGATCTTGTGATGCTATTATATACATGGGCCCCATTGGTTAAACAAATTATGATGTTGATAGTAGCACTAGTACTCATCCCTAATGGTTAGGGAGTGCACTTCGAGGGAGGACTAGTACACCTGATATGAGGGATGGCAAAGCACAAGACATTATATGCCTGGGGGCGCAGTATCCTAGTGCACCTGTACTATGATCTTGGACGATTTTTCTTTCGAGAGGTGGATAGAATGGTACACTATATGCTTCTATAGGTTTGGTGCCTAGAGCATATCACGTGTACCAGACCTATTGGGTTCCCATGTCCAATAGCCTTGGGGTATCCTTGGGAATTTGATGTTTTATTACTTGTGTTCATGTGTTGAATGTTAAATGGCAATGTGATTAATTAAATAATATTTATGAGACTATTTAATGAATGCTTCCATGATTTAACATGTTTTTTATGTGATCTAATTAAAACTTATTCTAGTTTCTCTTAGATGCAACATTGTGATTAAGTATGTTATGCTAAATTAAATGCACCTATGATCTAATTTAAAGAACATTAAATGCTTATAAGGAGCTAATCTAACACAACATACAAGATGAACTTGAATAGCATGAAACCTAAAGTAATCACATAAAAATGAATTAAATAATCATTTTAGCATTCAAGACACAAATAATTATTTTTCAAGAACAAAGCAATGCGAGAGCACATGGAATATAGTATCCACTAACTCTAACACCACTACTTTATCATTCATACTATTCAAGGAGGGTTCGAAATAATACCCGCATAGATGTGCGGAATTAATAGGGCCTTTGAGAGGTGTGCCATCCATTTCTATTAATGTGTATGCACCAGACCAATAACTTTCATTAATTATGTAAGGTTCTAACCAATTAGGACTGAATTTTCCTTTTTCAGTCAGGTTGGAATTAATGTTACGTTGATTTTTCATAAAATACTAAGTAACCTTTACTGAATACCCAAGGGATGACATGATCACTATAACTACGTTGTAATTGTTTAGCATAATCTTGGAGATGCTCAATAGAATTAATGTGTTGTTCATCAAGCATCTCAAGTTCATGTAATCATTGTTCATTATAAGTGTTGTCATCAATAATTCTTTGAAGAGCAATCCTTAATGTGGGGATTTCTAACTCCAAGGGCATAATCACCTTGGTACCATAAACAAGGTTATAAGGTGTTGTTTTGGTGGATTTTCTAATGCTAGTATGGTAATACCATAACGCATATGTCAATGTGTGTCAATCCTTGTTATGTTTGTTTACTGTCTTTCTTAGGATTTGTTCGAGAGTTTTATTAGTTGATTCAGCTTGACCATTAGATTGTGGATAATAAGGTGATGGAAAGCGATGTTGGATATTAAATGTTTCAAGGAATTTATTCACATCATTATTCTTAAATGGTGTCCCATTGTTTGAAATTAATGTGGAAGGAAGTTCAAAACAAGCAATTTAATGTGTTCCAATATGAAACGATATATTACATTAGCAGTTGTTGATTGAAGAGGAATAACTTCTACCGATTTTGTGAAATAATATGTTGCAATGATTGTAAAGGTATGTCTAGAAGATGAAGGTGGTGATATTTTTCCAATTAGATCCAGTCCCCATATTGAGAATGGCCAAATAGGAATTTGGGCCTGAAGGTCAGAAGTAGGAGCATGAATCAAATTGCTATGTTCTTGACATTTGTGACATCTCTTAACATACTCAAAGCAATATTTTTCCATATGTCTCCAGTAATATCCCATGTGAACGAGTTTTTACACTAATGATCTTCCTCCAAAATCATCGCCACATGCACCTGCATGAGCTTCTTCGAGTGTTATGGGGATTTTGGCTTCTTTAAGACATCTAAGTAAAAGGCCATTAAAGGATCTTCTATATAATACATCGATGAGAATGATATATTTAGTTGCAAGATTGTGAAGATGATCTCGAGTATTTTTAGTTGTCGACTATGGAAAGGTACCCTCTTTTAGATAATTAAATATTGGTGAATACCATTCACTAGATATTCCCATAGTTGTTATTAATACATCTTTGATTTTTTACTCGATCGATGGTTTCATGATTGGGTGAATAGTAAATGTGAAATCTTTTGAAGTATCCTGAGGCAATATAAGAGAAGTTGCACTTGCCATTGCATCTATATGCCATTTATCCTTTCATGGGATGTTTTCAATGGTAAATGATTCAAACTTCCCTAACAAATTCATTGTGTTATCCTTATATTTTGATAATTTTTCATGCTTTGCTTGATGTGTCCCATTTATTTGCTTAATGATTAGTTGAGAATCACCAAATATCTTGACATTTCAAACTCCCAAAGCTAAAATAGGATGCAATCTAGCAATTAATGCTTCATATTCTATCATGTTGTTGGTGCATAGGAAGTTTAAGCGATATGATAAGGGAATAGGCTTTCCTATGGACAAAATTATTATAACCCCAATGTTGGAGCCTGTTGTACACCTAGATCCATCAAAGTATAATTCACATGCTTCATCATACTTTTGAATAGTCCACACATTCTCATCATGGAATTTTTCAATATTAGGTAATGCTAAGGGTGAGGAAGCATCAGCTAATTGGTTGGTTAAGGCTTTTCCTGTAATTGCTTTTTGTGAAACAAACTTAAGGTCAAACTTTGTTAACAACATAACCCATTTAGCCAAGCATCCTGATAAATCTATTTTATTGAAAAGATGCTTTAGAGGATCAAATTTTTTCATCACCTGTATTTCTACATTCAATAAGTAATGTCTCAGTTTACTTGTAGCAAATACAAGAGCCAAACATTATTTTTTTGGAGCCTATTCTACACTTAGATCCATCAAATTATAATTCCCATGCTTCATCATACTTTTGAATTGTCCACACATTCTCATCAAGGAATGTTTTGATATTAGGTAATGCTAAGGGTGAGGGAGCGTCGGCTAAGTGGTCGGTTAAGGTTTGTCCCTTAATTTATTTTTTATGAAACAAACTTAAGGTCAAACTCTATTAACAACATAACCCATTTAGCCAAGCATCCTAATAAATCTTTTTTATTGAAAAGATTCTTTACAAGATAAAATTTTATCATCACTTGTATTTCCACATTCAGTAAGTAATGTCTCAATTTACTTGTAGTGAATACACGATCCAAAAATTATTCTTTTGTTGTTGTGTATCATTTCTCATAATCAATCAAAGTTTGGATAATGTAATAAACAGGATGTTCTTTACCATTTTCATCTTTTTGAGCCAACAATGTTGCGAGAGCATGGGCTGATACGGCTGTATAAAGTATGAACAATTTTTTTTGCATAACAGGTTGTAAAATAGGTGGAGTTGCAAGGCACTCCTTCAAACTCTCAAAATCCTATTTACAATCCTCATTCCAATCAAAGTGCACATCATTTTTGATATGTGTAAATGGTAATGTTCGATCAACTAAAGATGTGACAAAATGACGAATGGCTTGAATTCTTCCTTATAATGTGCGCAATTGAGAAATGTTTCAAGGAGGTGGCATGTTGACTATAGCATCAATTTTCTTCATGTCCACCTCATTGCCTATGTGAGATACAATAAAACCTAGAATTTTTCCACTATCTACACCAAAGACACTTTTTCAGATTCAATCGCATGTTTTACCTTCACATTCGCTTAAAGATTTTCTGAAGGACATTCACATTGTCTTGTCTTGTTAAAGATTTGGCTAGAATATCATCAACATAGTCTTCCAAGATCTTATGTATGTAATCATGAAATATTAATGTCATAGCTTGTTGATATGTTGCGCCCACATTCTTCAATCCAAAAGGCATCATGACTCAAAAAAATGTTCCCCAAGCTATTGTAAATGTTGTTTTATATTGATCTTGAGGATTGATAAATATTTGATTGTATCCAAAAAATCCATCCATGAATGAAAACAAAGCATGTCCTGCAATAAAATCCACTATCACATTGATATTAGGAAGGGGAAAATCATCTTTTAAAGATGCTTTATTTAGATCACGAAAATCCATACACATCCTAATACAATTGTCAGGTTTTACAACTGCAAAAAATGTTTGAGATCCAAGGAGAATAATCTATAGGTATTATGAAACCAACCTCAAGGATTTTTTTCATTTATCCTTTAATGAGCAAGGCTATCTTAGGATTCATCTTTCATATCTTTTTTCGAACGATTTACCATTTTCAGCAAGGACTATGTTGTGTGTCACAATCTTAGCATTGATTCTTGGCATATTCGAATATTTCCAAGCAAAAAGTTTGGGAAAGTCATGGAGTGACATTGTGTGATCTTCTTGTTCATCATCAAGGCACTTTCCTATCTTAATGAATTTCTCCTTATCATTGATGTCCATCAGTATGTCAATTGTATCTCCCAGAGGAAGTACACGTGGCTTTGGAAATTCAGGGTTATATTCTTCTTTACTCATATATGTCTTAGTACTTTCCTCTTCTGCATCTTTTTCCTTGGTGCTAATCATAGTGAATGTAACCTTTTTCTTTTGAGGAGCAGTAGGCGATTTTTCATAAACTCCTAGCATTTTCTTCAAGGCTTCATTGTCCTCAAAGTATTCCCATGATGGTTTAGAATCCATATCAAGCAATTCAAGATGTTTCAAGGTGAGATTGATTTTTTTCTTGTACGTGATACTATTGATGTTTAACGATGGTCTCTTTGTTGCTTGTGTAATCTTAAAATGAAAATACCCCAAACTATTTTTTATCTCTTATGTGTTAGCATCTATAGGAACACGAATGCATTGTTCTTTCTTTCCACATCCTTTACCATTATAGCCCAATTTTTTCACAAGTTCATAACGTCTCCCATAATTTTTTTCCATTTCTTTTAGGTTTGGTGGTTGTTGATAATCTATCTCATCAAAAAAATTGTATAGCTTGTATCTTCTTCAAAAGTCGATGAGGTAGATGCTTGTGAATTTTCTTTCAAGTTCTAAGTTGACATGACCATGGGTTGCTTTTGTTTGTCATCTTCTTTTCTTGTGATTATGTATTCTCCCATAAACGAGGGTGTGAATTCCAAGGAACCCCAATCATCATCTAATAGTTTTGACACTGTTTCCATTTCTTTCTTTTTTTCTTCTAGAGGCTTTATGTTGGATGTTGGAATCAATGTGCTTAGAGGACTTGTCATTCCTTTTTCAAATTGTAAGCAACTTCCAGGCTTAGGGTCTATTTCAACTTGGTATACCTTGTTATTATAGACATATTTCATGATAAAATAAAGAGTTGAAGGTATCTCATGCATCTCATGAATCCAAGGTCTTCCTAAAAGAAGATTGTATGAAGGGTCATGAGGCATTTAACATGAATAGGAGTTTGTAAGGTAGCCTTGTTGGCTATAATAAGTAAAGTAATCACACCAAGCGGTTGCTTTCCTACATTTCCAAATCCTTGAATTGATAAGGAGTTGGGTTCTATTTCTGATTTGTCTATGTGCAATCTATCTAAGAGTTTCACACTGCACACATTAAGGATTTATCCATTATCAACAAGGGTCCTTTTTATGCTTATTCTATTGAATTGGGTTATTATCATGAAGGCATCATTTTTCTTTCTCAATTCCAGAGGAGGCAGCTCATGTTGATGAAAGGTGATGTCTACATTAATTGTATTCATTCCTTGTATGAGAGTTGCTACATCATTTGTACTTGTACCAAGAAGAACCACTACTTATTCTAAGGTTGTTTGAAGCATAGTGTGATAGTTTGGTGAATTATGAATTAAGTCCCATAGGGATATCTTTGCAGGAGTATTCTTGAGTTTTTCAATGACATCATGTACTCCTTCCCACTATGTGAAGTTAAACGAGGAGGATCGGATAAGATAGGATTAGGCAAAGCTAAGGTTTTCAAGGTTGGTTGCCTTGGTTGTGGATTGTTTCGAGTGTTGTATGTATGAGCAATGGTATTATTACTTGATTGCTGCAAAACATTGTTCTGGGGTGGATAAAGAGTAAATTCAAGCTTGTTTTTAGGTTGTGGCTTGTGTGAATGTGGGTAAAGGATGAGTTGAGGTTGAATCACATTAACTTCTCTTGGTTTTGGTTTCTCATAACAAGCCTTAGTGGATGAACCTTGTGAGATGAAATCTGCAAGGGCTTCATCTAATGTATCAAAGTCATCACTACTAAAAGGCTTGAGGATTAGGTTAACTTGGAAAGAGAGATTTTACATAGTCAAATAACTATACTTTCTCCAAGTAGCTTAGGTGTTTGGTCTTATTTTTGGATTTGTTTTCTGATCTATGTCTAATATAATCTAATCTAAATGCTAAAAATGAAAATTGCAAAAATCTAATTCTATCCACAATTACAATGAATGTAAATGATGCTATTTCTAATGATTTTAATGTAACAGAAAGTAATCAAACTGAAATAGAAAAGAAATGAAAGAAAACATAAGCCTAAAAACAAACAATTTAACTTTGGAAAATGTAGTTTATAAATTGGATTGGGACTGATTCACCCAAGGTGGTGAATGACACCCAATAAGGATTTTTTTTAGAATTTTCAGAATTCTTTAGTTGATTTTTATGTTTTCTATGCTGTATGAG
>VDFB02058242.1:704559980-704723821 GCA_007258455.2 Sequoia sempervirens | reverse complement strand
TTTCGGTAGTGCAAGATCTACCCTAGCCGGTGAAAGCATGGTTCCATTCAGGAGTCGCAATCTGAGCTTCAAATTGCAGTTTTCAGTTATTTATGATGAAGATCTTTCAGCATTTTTAATGAGTTTCAATTTGGGTTTTGGATTACAATTGTTTCTTCTCATTTTGATGTGGATTTCAAAGAGTTTTGGAGTGGTTTTGTTAATTTCTGGGCACTTGGCATCTGGACCTGAACTTGGTATTTTGCTCATATCTTCCTAATGGTTTAAGGTTTCCATGTGGGTATTGGTTTTATTGATAGCTCTCATCAAGGCATCAACAGCAAGTAATGGTTCGCATTTTTGAAGAAGTTTTGGATTTTTTAGGCCAGGTCGACCTCCTGCTGCTAGCGCCTCCTTGGTGGTGATTACTTCTCTTTTTCTGGTCGGCCCTGTGTGGTATTGAATCTGCTGTTGTTGGTTGTTTCAAGGGAGGTGTTTGGCGCTGCATTGGCAAGGGTTTTTGAAGCCAAACACATTGGTGATGAGCATGCCCAAAGAGAAGTTTCAAATCTGCTGTTTGGTGCTTATTTCACAGGTCTGATTGTGATTCCCTGAGCTTCCAATGAACTAGAATATGACTGTAATTTTCTGTTAAGTATTCTGAGCAATAAAGAACTGAAAGTGTTTAGTTTCAAGCAAATTTTATTTGTTATTATCTGCACATTTGTTATCATTCAATTGGCATGTCAAAATGATGTAAGGCACATGAAACTCAATGCAAAAATATCTCAAACAAAACACAAACAGCAAGTGAGAAAACAGAAAAAAAATTGGGGTCTTATATTACAGACAAGCAGCCACAAAACGGTTGATCTAGTGCTAGAGTTGTACAATCAAAAATTGCCAAATACAGAGAATTAGTGAATATTTGTCTAAAATGCGAAAAATCTGCTCACAAATTGCCAAAACAAGTTTGATGAAGTAGATGATAGAACTATGACAAGCCACATCAAAAATGGCCTTCCGCACTCTTATAGATACTTCATTGGAACATTGCAACTAGCAAATAAATTGTCGCACCATTTTGACTTATTTTTAGCATTTATGATTTGAAAATTGACATTGGATTATCAGCTACCAGCTGTGTTCTCAATTCTCTACTTAATATTATAAATTTTGTGCAAACTATAGCCTTTTTATATATTTTGGCATTTTTTATATGTTTGAATTAGGTATTTTACGAAGAAAGGCACGCCCGCTTATTTGGTCCTATCACTCATTTGATCTTATAATCTATCTTTGTAATAAAAAAAAAAAAAAAGACTATTTAATATACTTTTGATATAATAATGAACAACTTACCCTCTCTTTTCGTGCCTTTGGTGGGCTTGTTTTTTCCAGCAATTACAATGGTTTTTCTTTTTTTTTATATTCAAAATGACGAAATTCTATGAATCTGATCAATATATATATACCTATATATATTGATTTTTTCTAATATAAGATAAAACCTTGATAAATAGATCTAAATAGATATTTCTCTTTATTTAGATCTATTCATATATATGATAAATAACAATCTATGGATAGAATGTAAATGTATATGGTATAATATGTATAATACATAGTATACAGACCCGTGTGTGAAAGAATAAATCTTTTTTACTTATACTTCAAAATATGTGTATATAGACATTTCAATATAGAGATTGATATTTTTATTTGACTGATACAATGAAGTATCATTTTGATAATCAATAAGTTAAGGACAAAATTTCCATGCTAAAAAAAAGCACAGACAAAAAAAGAACATGGGGAAAGAAGAATAATAAAATCGTTATAGATATAATACTATTTTTAATATACCCCTGTCAAGGCAACACAAAAAAACACTTAATATTATGCACTAGTTCCAAATGAGCTTAGGAAGAAGCTGGATATTAGAAGTGTTAAATGTATTTTCACTGGCTATTCTAATGAGAAGAAAGGCTATAGATTGAAGAAAGTTGGTTGCAATCAGAAATTCATAATCATTAGAGATGTTATTTTGATATACTAAATAGTATGGATGATTCTCAACTTGAGACACATGTGATGAGGGTTGAGAAAAAAATCAGAAAACAGAGAGTGGGTAAAGCAAGAAAGCTCATCCCAGTAAGAAGAATTTGATATACTATGAATTGGATGAAAAATGAAAGATCTCCAGAATCATTAAGTCAAAATGGTGGTCATGCGGTGATTGGTTCACTTAATTCAAATTCCATTGATTCTAGTTCTAGTGATGTAAATACTATTAGTTCAGATGATAAGCAGGTTTCATCTCAATCTTATGAGGTGGAAGATATTAGAGATAATTCAAAGGTACAACAAGTTGGTGAATTGCCCCGTGCCCAAGTGGGAAAAATTCAAAAATATGAGCAAAGCCTTTGGATTGAGTCAGGTTCAAGAAATTTAAAGAACTTCTGGGAATGAAGCAAAAGTGAAGAAGAAATGGCAGATTTTCATTTAAATAGACTTTACAGGGGACATGATAGGACTACTCATCCAATGTAGAATAGGTTTACCTTATACTTTATAGAGTATTTAGTTATGTAGATAAAACAATTTTCATTTGTTTTTGTGTGCGCGTGAGAATGTATGTTGACAGGTCATCCATATAATTGTTGCCTTTAGTGTATTTTATAAGAATAAGGAATGAGAAAATTCAAGCTCTTTCACATCCCTTAGTTTTTCATCTTTGCTAAGAAAATTGAATAAGTATGGGAAAATGGTCTATGGACACCCATCACAAACTTTGTAATCCTTTATGTCGAGATTAATAAAATTGTCTCAGCCCAGATGGTACTTGAGGAGACTTCTATTTCGTATATGAATCTGGTGTAAGGCCACTTTTTGCATGTAAAAAGTTAGGGTAGGTTTCCGATGGATATTCATATCATGAAGAAATCTCATAATATTTCATTTTTTCTAAATATTTCTGTGCTCTTTCAACTAGCTCCATAAGTATTCATAGAGAGTCATTTCTATAAAAAGTCATTTTTGAACAAATACAAATTAGATGAGAGTTGCACTGATACAGAATAATCATACACAGCATTGTGTTGGCAAATTCAATAAAGGCTAAAGCCAAACAAAGTCAGCTAGAAACAACGGCATCTAGTTCTTCCTTAAAGTATCTTCAAATGCAGTTTAAGAAATCTATCCATCTTGTAATCTAAAATATTTCTTTTGATTAGTCCTTTAAATTTATTTATCACAAAAGAGATTTCCATGATCTGAATGGTTTATTAAGCATTTCCAAATATGAGATGCAAAGCATCTATAAAACTTAAAAGGAATTAAACACAAAGCTAGATTTCTTAGCCAAGTAAGAAGCTAACCACATGTACAGGGAAATAATCATTAGCAGATGTTAAAACATAGAGGTTAAGACTTGATGAACTTGCAATGCAAACTTGTATTATTTTGTCTTAAAATGATCAAGAACATCTTATCCAGGGAAAAAAAAGCCAATGGTGCTCACCATTCTAGTTGAAGGCCTGCTAGGCTAAGATTGCAGTGGCAATCCAAATTACCACTGCATTTATAACAGAATTATATACATATTTGCAGCCTAAAAACATGAATTGAAGTTCAGAATACCACATAGCATCATATAATAAACAAAACCAGTCCACCACAAAAAATTTAAAAATATTACTTCAATGTGTATTAGTCAAACTCAAATGTCATGATATATATTCATTGTTTAATTTTAAAATAATAATATTACTGATCAACAATCAGCCATATTGGTCTACAAAAAGATCATCATTGTTATTGATGTTAAATGATGTAGGTCAATTAGAATAACCACAAGCAATGCCACAGGCACTCAAACTAAAAGTATATTCGCTACCTAGCTCCTCCACAAACACAGCACGTTGGGAAACGGAAACATCCCAATCAGTATGCTTTTACTCTATATCCTACATCTTCATGCCCCTTCCTTGTAATCATTTTGTTTGTATTAAAAAAAATGGCCTAAACAAAGATATTACATATATAAAATCATTAACTACAAATAGTGACTAAAAAACAAAATTCGATAAGCTTGCATTTTTTTATTTTATTTCAAAACATAAAGTCCTTCTTTTATCATTCAAAGAAATGGTGTGATATTTTGAGTAATGGCGCCCTAAATAAAACATAAAGTGGTATAGAACACCCCATGTAAGAAGAATGAGAATATCAGTCAAAATGTTATTTTCAACAATGTCCATGGTGTAAAGCACATCATCACCAATCAACCCACATATTGTTGCATTCATGGGCGAACAGACACGGTGATATTTAATCTAGCCAAGAGGTCCCAGCTCCGAAAGAGGTGAACCATAGTTGTAGCACTCCCCTCCCTTGAAAGCAGAGCCTCGAATGAGTATTTTATAACAGAGATGAAGTGTATGCCAATATTTTGGGATGGTCGAACTATTGAGGAAGAAAATGGTTGTTGTTGCGATGACAACCATGTAGCCCATGATGTAGCTGGGAACCATGGCACTCACAAACATGACATAGGTGTTAATAGAGATGAGGGAGATGAAGAGAGTGAACTAGTACAAGAAAGATGAGATAAAAAAATAATTAGATGTCATTTTTTGGCAGGTTTTGCCATTTTTGTGTTGGATTTGTCTTGGATTCACCTGGGTTAGTGCAAGACAAACCCACAATGGTTTGAATTCGACAGCTACCAAGCCGAATCCCCTCTCATACAAGATCCAAACCCAGATCCGACCATATACCTTGGTGAATCAGTAACATAGAACAGAGAGGACAAAGCAAAACTCATTTATTGCTTGATCTAGGCAAACCCTTGAAATAGCATGGCTGAAGCTTGAGCCTTACTACAGTTTTTTTTCTCTTTCCATCTCCATAATAGTCTAAATTTGGACGTAGCCAACAACCCCAAGCTGATCAGTGACCTTATATCCAAAAATGCCCATGTTAATTGGAGGTTCAATTCTGAAATTGAAGATGTCAAATCTTTATCTAAATCTTTTATATTAATTAAAGTTTTCCTTTCATCATATTAACAAAGAAGGGAATATTGTGGTAAGCTTAATGGAAATCAAGTGGTTTGTTTGATTTCAAATATTGGGTAGAAATAAATCGCTTTTAAAGAAAATATTTCAAATGTATCCCCCATAGCTTGCAATTGAGTTCCTATAAATGAGATCAATATCTACTAATTATTATTTTACTTGCCTTCTCCCTTTGAGAAAACTTTTTAAAAAATTGACTTTCCATCTAAAGCTTTTCAGAGACCTGACACGCTTGAAAGGCAGTGTAGTTATGAATACATAACAATTTGGTCTGAGCATGCCATCTGAGACAGAATTTGATAAACCCATTGTTTTTCCTAATCAATTCAGATGGATTGATGAAACTATGCTATGGGTTCTTTGAAAGAACAACTAGGCATGGGGAAAGCTATTAGTTCAACTGTTGGAATATTTGATTTTATAGTCTTAAAGTCCTTTTCTTAATCAAGGACGTTGTAATTTGGGGATCATAAATTCCTCCACAGAGCTCAAAATTCTCATTCTGGTGTTTGTTAACAAAATCCAGCAAAATTCTAGTGATCAAATTCTGTCAAGTGGAGATGGAAATCTTTGGGGATTGCGGATATTGTTTCAGAAAAGCAAAGCCTTCTTCCCATATTTGTTTAAGTGGAGCTTCCTACTTCAGTCCACACATCAAGCTCCTCCAATAGATAATATTCTGCTTAAGCCTGCTGTCTTTAGTATTTTCCTAAATTTTGTTAACGCAAAGTCCTAGCAGCAGAGTGACTTCAGATTTTCTTTTCATGTGGATTAAATATTTTGGCTGAACCACCTATAAAAGGTGTTCCACTTCATGTTAGGATAAAGATTCAGTCTTACTTGGGGTTTTCTTTGGTTTGGGATATTTAATCCTTATAATCAACCTACTTTCTTTTTCTTCTTTTTTCTATTATCAATAATGGAGAGTGTTTTGAACTTCAAAGATAGACACATTCCACTAGCAATGTTGACCAAGGGAAGAGGAAACCATGTAACTATTGCAACAAGTTAGGGCATAATGAGAGCAAGTGTTTCCAGAAATTGAAAGACCTTGGAAGTGCAACCCAAAGCAAGATCATCCACAGAAAAACTCCAACAATGACAATCTAAGTAATGCCTTCACTGTCGCCAATCAGGCTTTGCATGACCATCCTCCCACTACTTTTTAAATGGCTACTTTGATTATAGATGCTCTCATCCTATGGCCAACATAGTCCTTTATTTTTTTCTCTTAGCAAATCAAAGGATAATAAATATTTGTTGCAAATAACTCCTGTTAATGGTGTTGGAAAGTTCTAACTTCTTGCTGAAAGTGGATTTATCAATGATGTATAGTGCTAACCAACGTATGGTTTATCAGGTCATTCAGACTGGAAAAACAGAGGAAACCGCTGAAATTTTAAACTAATAAGCTTGTTGTGAAGGACATTAATTTTCATTTCCAAGTGTTTGCCTCTGGCTCTCTTGATACAAGTAAGATACTGTATGAGTTCAAACATTCTATGATAGGCCTCAAAAACCTTTCCTTTTTGTTGAAAAGATGGTTAAGGATGTCAGCAACCAAGTTATCTATTGTAACATGGATATGAAAATCTCCTTGAAAATAAAAAAATATGACGGATGTTGAAGGCTTCAAAGGGCATGCAATTGCATCCACTTCCCATAACAGCAATTCTTGTGATGGTGATAATGCTACCATTTTTAAAGATGTCATCTCTATTGACAATGATAGTAAGATAATGAATAAAAACATCCTATGGTTGGATTTCATAAGCATAATAAGGTTTTGATTCCAAGATGCTTTGAAAGATTGTAATGTCCCTAATAGGAATTATACTAATTTTACCCTAAATTATCAATTTCCCAAACAAAGAATGGATTTAGAGGGTACCTTGGCTTGATTTAATCCCTGCAACAAGTTAGAGATCAATTACAATAATAACTTAACAAGTAGAGTATCATTATTAAACATTAGTAAATCCATAGTAAATTTGTTAATCCAATTATTGCCATGGGGGAGCATGGAAGAGAGTGACTCGATGGGGTTACTTAGCCTCTCTAGGCCCAAGGATGGATATACCATCCCCATGTGGCGCATGCCATTCATATGGGGTGGCATACCTAGTGAGAATTCTCATTTATCCATTATTCCCTCATCTTGCCATCCTTTTCCATTTCTTCATGGTTGATCTCCTTATACTGTTACACCATGATAGGGAAGTGAGATTGTAAAGGGTGTCCTAGTAGCCAACTCTCTAGGCCCAAAGGCAGTACCCCTTTGGCACATGTGGGCTCATCTTGTTCCCCTCTCCCCTCCCGACTGGCGTGCCTAGAAGAGGGCCCACTCGCTGTGTCCCTTTTGCAATTCTCCCTCAGCCCATCGTGGTGAAAGTATGTGCATAGTAAATCAATCAAATTCATACATTTGCAATTAATCACATCAGCAATGAATAACAATATGCATGAATCGTTGATCCTATTTAAACAATGCATTATATCCCATAAATATTCTACCATAAATACATTAACTCACAATGCTGCAATCACAAGTAACTAATACAAACTGAGATCTCTATTTGATGACCAATCTCCTTTCTTTCTCTTCCCAAAATTGATCTGCCCTTCACACTCAGAAGATATCATTAGTGTGGATCAAACAGATAAGAATCTATTATCCATATTAAAGCCTCATAATAACTTATAAGGTTCAATAATTGCTGAAAGCATCATTATTGCATAATTGTACAATATATATATGTGTGTGTGTGTGTGTGTGAATTTATGCTTAGCTTACTTCCCTTGTTATTGCTTTATCATTTGCCTTCATATATTTCTCATCGAGCCATCTTCTTATTCACCATACTCCTTCCTCTAAGTCTGAGTATATCATATTAATGTTTTGCTACTATAAGAATGCAGATCTCCTTCTTATGTCTGCTCAGAAAATATTTATCCTATTGCTGCTTATCTCCATCCCCATTCCTTCCTTATTGCCCCCTCCTTATATATCTTTAAAGATTCTAAAGAGTATTAAAATAATAAATGTAATATTAATGGTCATCCTAGCTATTTTAGGTAAATTAGTTGTTTTATGATTTATTTTTATGTTCACTTGTAATGCCTCTGTCATGCATGACGACTTTGGTATCTTTGGCTCATGCATGTCGACATTCTTCTATAGATTCTCTTCCATTTTGTAGTTTGCTATTTTTAGTCTCCGCATCGTCTCATGCATTCACCTTCTTCGCATGCATTTATTTTTCTATATAAGGAGATCTTCTCTCCATTTTTGTAATAAGCAAGCAATCAAATTACGAATTTCAATAAATCTATCATGGTATCAGAGCCGCTTGACCCTGGTTAGCTATGTGCAAATTTTTCATCCTTGCTCAAGTCAAAAATCGAGTTTTTTTTTTTTTTTTTGGTTGAAGATTTTCATGGGTTTCTTCTCACAGAAAATCATGGCCCTCCTGTAAATTTGTGGACCTTAGGGGCACGTCTTTCTATTACAAGGGTTTATGCAAATTCGTGGACCTTTTTGCCATGTGTTTTTGCACTCTCAGGTCGCGTTTTTGTGGTATCACGTGGCTCTTTTTGGACGCAATTTTCATGTCTCTGTGTCGGATCTGCGTGCTCACAGAAGTCACGTTTTTCAATATATGCATCCGCGTTTTCTATTTGTTTCTAGTCTACGATTTTTACCTGTTTCTAGAGCACAATTTCGTCTCTCTTTTCTGTTCGTTTTTGTGGACTCTATAAGCTACGTCTTTGACCTTATTTGGGACGCATTTCTCATCTCCTCCTATTTTTGGTTTGTTGTGTTGTTTAGACGCGATTTTCTGCTCATATTTTTCTGATATGGGTGCATCCATGGCCTTTTAGGGTTTTTGAGAATTTCGGCTAGGGTTTTACTTTTGACCCTTCATTTTGAGTCGAAAAGTTATTCTGAGTTCAGATTATTTGTGGGGGTTTTTCAAGTACTTTTTGGGTTGCCTTCAGATTTTTCTGGGTGCTATTCGAGGTGATTTTCTAATGGCAGTTTGAGGGAAATTGTTTTTAGAGCCAATTTTGACAAATTTTCTGGGAAAATAAAAAATTTGAAAAGAGTTTTCGAAATTTTTTCTTAAAAATTTACAAGAGTTTTGAAATTTTGGTGTCTTTCAAAAGTTTTTTGGAGGATTTTTTTTCTAAAAAAAAATCTTACTTTCAGAGTTTTCGAGGGTTTTTCTAAAAATCTTATAGTTTCTAAGCCTCTTTTTCAAACAATTTTTGAAAAATTGGGTGTTGTGCCTACTGATTGTCCAATGTTTTGCCAGCTAATCACAGAGTTACCTCGTTTTTTGTGCTTTGGAAAACGGGACGGCTGGCAACTTTGTCCAATGTTATCTTGGAAAATTCGCAGAGGTTCAATGGAAAAAATTACAACACGTGGAAGCAGAGGATGCTTACTATCTTTGAGTACCAGTGTTTGGATGCGCTTGTTCTAGGTACAGAAGTTTGTCCCACTACTGTTGGGAAGGATCGGGACAAGTATGATGGAGGTAATAGGGAGGCAGTCATGCCTCTTAAATTATCTATCACCGATGAGATGTTACCAGAAATAACATCTGGTAAAGCTGTTGTGGAGATCTGGAAGCATTTGAAAGATCTTCATGAGACCTCAAACAAGGGAAGGGCTTTCTTTCTGAAGAATATGATTTTCTCTATTATGATGGATGACCAAGTATCTTTGCAAGAGCACTTGATGAAAATAAAAAATATTCGCGATCAACTGGAGGCCATTGGTCATATGATGGAAGAGGAGGATATGGTGGTGATCACTTTGAAGAGTTTGCCACATTCCTACGAGCACTTCATTAAAACGCTCAACATTACATCCACCAATGTTGAGTTGAAGTTTGATGAACTGTGCAACAAGCTTTTGCAACAGGATAGGTGGAGGAAGCGGTTTGGGAACAGCAGTGAGTCTCCTAGTGTTGAACAAGCATTTACTGCCAAGGACGTTGGCAAAGGCAAGTCCACTCAACAGAAAGGACATGACAATTTAGAGGAGAGCTCCAAGAAGAAGTCCATTACTTGTCGTTACTGTGGGAAGATTGGTCATATACAAAGGTATTGCAAAAAACGGTTGGCCGATGAGAAGTCCAACCAAGAAGCGTCTCAGAAAAGTGCTCCAGTGGCAAAGCAAACTAAGCGGAAGGAGTCTGCATACTATGCATTTTGATGACCAGCACAATTTGGGTAGACTTAGTTTTTTGTTTATACAATGACCATTAAGGGAGGGTATTAAAATAATAAATGTAATATTAATGGTCATCCTAGCTATTTTAGGTAAATTAGTTGTTTTATGATTTATTTTTATGCTCACTTGTAATGCCTCTGTCATGCATGACGACTTTTCTATCTTTGGCTCATGCATGCCAACGTTCTTCTGTAGATTCTCTTGCATTATGTAGTTTGCTATTTTTAGTCTCAGCATCGTCTCATGCATTCGCCTTCTTGGCATGCATTTATTTTTCTATATAAGGAGATCTTCTCTCCATTTTTGTAATAAGAAAGCAATCAAATTATGAATTTCAATAAATTTATCAAAGAAAGGATACAACTATTGCCAACAAAGGCAACACTTCATAAAACAAACAACCTTTCACAAAAGTCACGCTTCTTCAAGGTCTTAATCGCTGCCCTTTACAAATTGTTGTTCCTTTAAACATAATTACTGCCTTTTATAAAACAGATCTCACTCTTAAACTAATCGCACCTCCTCATATTTATCTATTGTCGGTAATATTCTAATCATTGCCTTCTAATATAAATCGTTGCTTTTTGATAGACACCACACTCTTAGAGAAATCACTCCATGTAATTACTTTCTTAAATCACATCTTTCCTTTATGTTAATCTCACATCTTTTATAAATAAGACAACCACACCTCTTCTCATCTGATGATCGGTCCCCTTTTAATTGCATCACTTGTATATGACTTCAAATCATACTTCATAGACTCTTTTCAACTCATCTTATTATATCTTTAAAATAGCATGTAATGTCTTTTACCAAATAAGACATCTTTGTTTTATATGGATCTCTAAATTCATCATTTTACTTTCATCTTTGTTTATGTTAATTAATATATTTTATGTTTCCTCGTTTTAATATATATTTTATATTATAATAATATCAATTAATAATATTTATTTTGCATTGTTGATATTTATATTGTTATATTCGGTAATTATAATTATAATATTATCTTATGATAATTATAATTATAATTATAATAATATTAAATTGCTATTATTCCTTTAATATGTATTTTATTTATTTTCCATTTCAATGCTTTATATCTCCGTGTTACAATTTCGGGGCCATGACAAATATGAGCAACACAAGGAGTAGGTACACATGGTCAAGGTGTGAAGATGCCAATTGAGCCAAGAATCAACTTGATAAAAGTGGAACTTTAATATCTATAGATGACTTCAATGAAAGTTAAGAACTAAATCAACAAAATTCAAATCATGAGTCATCTACAAATGAGGAAGAGGGCTTTAATGCTATGCTCCCCCAAGTATCCAAGACGAAGACAGCAAGAGATGGGGGTATGCATTTCCAAGACGAGTTTTTTGGGAAGCCATTTTTTGGGGGTGGCAAGGAACAGCTATTTAAAAAATAGGGAAAACTTAAGAATATAGAAATTTTCAAATATTCATATGATAACATAAAAAAGGGATTCATCAAAATACATTATAGAACCTTAATACATAACATTAGAGTTGAATTGAAATTTCACGTGAGAGTTGACAAACTAATTTAACAAAATTCAGTTGCTTTCATTGTCAATGATCATATATATTGTATGAAAATTAAAACAAAATGCCTGAATGCTGCAAGTTCAAGTACAAAATGGAAAAGGTATAGAAAATATGCACTGCCCATAATCAGCATCTGCTAATATTGCATCACAATTGGAGTTTTAGTCGAAGTTATCGCCACTATGAGGGGCTGCCTCATCCAATGGAACCGCAACCAAACCCTCATGTGTCTCATCCTCATCAACTTGTGTGGCATCTTCAAGATCAACATCCTAACACATGGTTGGAGTCTAACAATAGTCAAGAATCTCTCAATCGAGAAGTTGCAAGGCACCATGCACAACCACCAACTTCTCCAATTGTCAAGAGGTATGCCTATTCCTCTTCATTGACTATATGAAGTTGTAAGAGAGGTCCGGAGGCAATGCCTCCAATGGAGTTGCGGAGCAATGTTGTCATGTCCCTAAATAATTCAAATTGTTTTTGGAGGGAAATTATAAGTGTTTTTAAACACTATCCTAAAAGATTAAATATAAATTTAAATTTAAATTATTAAAAATAACATTTAAATTTAATTATGGCCAACCCATTTGGGAAGGCATTTTTGATATGCTATTTATACTGGCTCGATTCATTTTGAAGGGGCACCACATCATGATTTGGATGTCAATCTACGATTTTGTCTGAGATGAAAACCTCAATGAGTCTACACAGGGTAGGACGAACCCCCTCCCCTATGGTCGTAATTTGTATCCTCCATCAATTATTCCTAAGTCTGATCTACTTCCGTGGCAAGTCTGATTGCAATGAGCGATTGTGGCGCTATGAGGGATGATTGAAGCGATCAATGTGGCGGAGCCGAGGCTCGCACCCCCAACCAGATCACATGCATTTCTCCATCACTCACACTAAGCTAGCGGCCCAATGACTTTGTCGTAGGAGCGACCGGTAGTTGAGTTCTCACGATTAGGATCCAACATCATCGAGTCATCATTCTCGAGTTGATATCACACTCGAACCACCCAGAGGCTCATCGCAATTGGAAGCATTGAAAAGATTGTCCCTTTCATAGCGCCCACTTCTGAAACTGATTCCAACTCCTTGCACAAACAACCCAAGCAATAGCTTTGACCCCGTGTGGGATTGTGGAGGCACCACATTTTGGGCGCCAACCCCAATCGCCTCATCGCTCAAGGGTTGCGCACATCATACTTCCACATCAGGCTCAAATTTGGACATCTCAATCGGCAGCCTTTCTCCATCCTGGGTAGGTTCAATATTTACCGCTGTCTTACATTGGCATCAAAACAGCATAACACTACAAATTTGCCCTTTCGTTCATTGATTCGACCCCTCTGTAATCAGGTGTCTACTAGGTCCTAAGAGTGTTTCCATTTTGTATCTTCACTATTGTTGCTAACATCTATTAATTCCATTCTTGCTGCTGCGAGCCAAATCTGAGTCATCATAACTTCGGTTATTAATCTGTATGAGCAATGAGCCTAATGGTGTATATCGTCTTGGTTATATTTCTGTAGTTGTAGTGACTCAGCGATAATATTCTGCTATATATATTTAAATTGAGCAGTTTGAGCATTTGTTTGGATCTGTGTTATTGCTGTGAGCATTACTTTAATTAATAGTGTTCAGAAAATCAACACTTGTTATTTGCTGTTTACTGCTGTTGTGGAGCAATTCGGGGGTCAGTACCTTACAACTGGCCCTTGTAGGGGCAGCCCCATCTCTTTTTTTCCAAAATTTGTGTTTTTTTATTAACTAAAAGCATGCTTGGGTCATAGGCAGTCTTATATTTCCTAAAAAAATTGAAGTACTAGGGGCATTCCCTAAATTTCTAAAAATTCAAAGACGAGGTAGGGATGGTTCCTGCCCATCCCCAAAATGTCCCTATGGGGAACAAGGTCAAATTTGGCAAGGGCCACATCCCCCAAGAAGCATAACTTTTATGTTGATAAGCCATATTCTCACCTCCTCAACTATACCTGGGTAGCCCTGATGGTGATCTTGCTTGAGCAAGGAAAGCACAAGATCAAATCCAGAAATGGTGTAGGTTATGTGTGCCCAAATTCGAAGCACAAACAAAGTAGATAGGTTAGACTCGCAAGCTGCTAAAGTTACTATGTAGCTTAACGGCAGTTTTGTGCATACAAAGATAGGTATCATGAACCTCAAAAGCATCTTTCCTTTCCTTTTATTTCAATGTTCATCTAGGATACCATACTTTTGGATATGACTTCACTATTATTTTCACTTCATTTGTGTTTTCCCAATGAAGGGAGATTAAGGTCTCACTTACACACAGCTTATATCTGTATGTGACTTGGGCATTCATCATGACTGCTCAAAGATATGTACTTCCTATCCATAGATGAGCTTGAGCATTTCTAGCAAGGAAGTGATGCCTATTCCTTGAGAATTTGGCATATTTGATTGATCGAGAGGTCTCCATTCTTTATTGCAGAAATAAGAGCATGACATGACCTAAGGAGTTCTTGTATAAGTAGAGGTATGTTTGTCTGAAATGCCTCTTGATTTCATGGAGTTTTCATGGGTTTCTCACTTTTAGCGGATGAATCATGGAACTCATTCCTTTATAGCCTTGTGTTTGAGTATATTGCTACTTGTGGCCCAACTCTAGGGTCACATGTTTAACAAAGTATTCTCACATTGATTTGGAACACTATAGAATTATTAAACATGTTAAGACCCTTCAGAAACTCACTATGGTTTGGTTCCACTGTTACATCCCAAATTGTGAAGTTACTATTTACCGTTACTAGATAGGGTAAATGTGAATGTAATGTGAATTCTAGAAATGAATTAATGATGCTTGTACCTTTCTTTCAATATGAATGTTATCTCATTTGATGTTGTTTCATTTGATGTTATCCTTGATGAACGTTGCATGCAAAGTTATTGAGTAATGATTATTCTAACTCTTGAGATGTATATATATACTGCTTATGTTGTGAACATATGACTCTTGTTAACATGTCATTGGATGCAAGTATGTGAACCATTCCTCAAGGTGGAGGGGAAATATCACTCGAGAGAGGAGCTTGGTCGGTTAACCGGTAAAGTGAACTATCTGAGCATACACACACGTCACATAGATTGAGTAAGCTGAGTCAATTTGTGTGAGTTATAGGTAAGTCATCCGTAAGCTTGTATGTTGGCATTAGGAGTCTTGTTTACTTCTTTACGCTTTTATGAGTGATGTTTATCTGTATATCTGTCTTGTTGTATTACGATCATTATGATGGTAACGTGTGTTGATGTAAACAGCCACGGGCCTCTTACTTCCAGCCATGATTTTATCAAGCAATAAATAAAATATAGCCTAACGGCTATTTAATTTATTGGAGACACCACTAGTGAAGAGGCGCTTCACTTAGAAGAATAAATAATATTTATTGTTATCGAGTTTAGTGAAGAGGCGCTTCACTTAATATTAATTTATATTCATTGTATGAGGCCGACTTCATATTGGGAGTCGCCACCTTTGTATGAGTTACAATCTTTCATATATGGGCCGACTTTGTGTTATGAAAGGACGCAATTTATGGAGGCTCTCTCTTCGCCTTGTATATATAAGAGATGTTGTTTAGTTGATCATCATTCATTCATTCATAGTTCGATTTCAAGAGAAGTGCAAGTTTATCAAGGAGGTCGATATTGTGTCTTCAAGAAGATCAATATTATTATCAGCAAGGTGTTAGATTCTATCTTGTGTGTGCATCAAAGTGTGGTGCTGATATTTGGCCTTGTATTTGGCCTCATTGTAAAAGCGAATTGGCTTCATTATTCAATATATAAGAGATATATTGTTGCTGGGTTTTTCTCCCTCAAGTTGGAGGGTTTTCCCAAGGTATATGCTATGTCAAATTGTTTAAAATTGCTCTATATCTGCTTATTTAATTTCTGATCCTAAAACTAACAACGTGAATGGATGTAAGTAAACGGAAGTGGACATATATACATATGTATAGTATATACACGTATCCATAAGTATATACATATCGATACAAGTGTACGTTGGCGGATGGATATGCTCATACGGTTGCATTGATATGGTATACTTACACATACAGGAATATACTAGTATATATATGTATATACACACACGTCCTTTATTATGTGGATATTAATAATATTATATTATTATTGTCTGATGACTTTACATATATATACATATCGGATATGCTGACTGGCTTACGATATGTTTATAATGGGGTATATATATATATATTATTAAAAGCTATAGATATATATTTATATAAATAATATAATATATATATAATTTATATTTTATTTAATTTCTCAATTTATGAAAATCGAATTATTTTCTAAATTGATCTCACTTAGGAAATCAACTTATTTCCTAGCAATTAATATTTTCCATTTAAATAATGGAATCAGGATATTCATATTTTATTTGATTTAAAATGAAATCACTTAACATTTGAATTGAAACTTTATTACCATGGGAAATAATATACGCCAACATAGTGAATGGGAAATATTTCATAAACCATTGATTGAACTTTAGAAACTGAAGGAAATACGCGCGCCTGTAGATGGGCACGGCCATGACCAAGTCGCAGGAATGTGAAACGCAGCCAGTATGTTGTCAATTAAGCCATATTAATAGACTATGTGTACAGTAAATAACAAAGGACTTTTTCACTAAGTTATCAAATCCGCCATTGTTGGATGAATCGACTATAAGTGTCAATGTTGAGAAATTAACCATGAGTTTCTTGATAAAGTCTTCACCTGCTGTCAGTCTTTGGAGGTCGACTCATCTCCTTGAGACTGGATATGATATTAGAAATCCGCCACATATTTGATGGAACAATTCAATTTGCAGTTCTGGCAATTCAAATGCATGTATAATTGGAATTTGTTAAGGCTGGGGCTGTATAAATAGCCACCCCAACCTCATTTGCTTTCACCAGTTTTGTTTATTCACTCATCTTGCTACGCACTAGCAATTGAGGAATTTGCATCATATTTTCTGTAAGCAATTATAATTTCTAAGAGCAATCATTATTTTCTGAAGAGCAATTATAATTTCTGAGAGCAATCATTATTTTCTGAGAGCAATCATTATCCATTTCTGAGAGCAGAATCATTATATTTTCTAAGAGACATTTCTTCATGTTGCTGAAAGAGCAACCATCATCATAATTTCTGAGGTTATAATTGAGAAGCTGAAATCAATTACCAGCTGTATATTAATTGTTGAGTGTTCATTTTTTGAGAGAGAAATAGAGTTTTTTGAAGGATTGCTAATAGTCTGGAAGTGTTGCATTGTGATCTGTATTAATTTAGGTATTTGCATTGTGATCTGTATTTCTATTGAAAGTGATTTAATTCTATGAACTGCATAAAGTTGCACCAAGGAAGAAAATTGTTTAAAAGATGAATATGCATACTTGTTGTGTTTTGCATCAATAGTATGATCTCCATATGAGGAGAAAATGGTTGTAATTAGTTACTAAATACTAGGACGGAAAAGAAGGCATTGAGTCAAGAAATAATCCACAGCTTAAGTTATTAGGTTAACTTAGACAGCACGGGATAATCCTAGGATGAAGATTTCCAGTAAAGGAGGGGAATTTGTGATTACTTGTTATGTTGTTTCATTTCTAGTAGTTTAGTTTGTTGTAGGATGTCTGGGGTACGTAATATCCATTGAAGGACAAATGTATGCATAGTGTAAGGAAGCCTTAAGTCAAATCGACCCTGACTGGTGCATGTGATAGATGACCTTCATTCGAAGTACTGAATGAGAACACTTTGGCCAAAGTAGTGAAATGTACAACATCCACTTAGATGTGAGATAGTTGAGACTACAATGTCAGTTCACCATGATCCCATATTACATACTAGCTCGAGAGTTGCCAAATGCACAGGACCTAGTTATGTAGGACACAACACTATGCTGAGTTGGTAGTCACTTATCGGATACCCTACCAATCTCTTTGTTTGAAGGGAGGGCCATCTATTGAATGATTGCGGGGGACCGCATTATAAGTCCGTGGTTGGCGGAAAAGCGCACGAGTGATGTTTCTCCTCCACAGCAAGCTCAGTTGGAAGTTGCTTATCGGATACCCTACCAATCTCTTCGTTTGAAGGGAGGGCCATCTATCAAACAATAGATGTGCGAGGGACCGCATTATAAGTCCGTGGTTGGTGGAAAAGTGCCCAATGTACCAAGATTTGAAAGGACGGACTCCTGGACCTTCTTACTACTATTTGTTCAAAAGCTTACAAGCTATGTATGTATCTTGTGCTTTATTACTTTGTTGATTTCTTTGAAAAGAAATTGTTTAAAAGTTGGAATATGTTATATCATATTTTTAAATTGAAATAAAAAAATTTATTGAAATGGCATTATCTTTACTTCTTGTTAAATCATAAAATTTTTTATTTTACGTACGGGTTAGGTCATTACATCCACAATGGTGGCCGCCATTCAAGGGGATGTTGAGGAAACAATACTTCAAGCTTATGAGTATGGCATCTATGAAGGAACTATGATAAGCAAATACAAGAAATTGGCTTATAACATGACAAATACCTGCCCTCATGAGAAATTAAAGGTTCTCTGAAGTCTTTAATGAGTTGGACCCTTGGAGCAGTTTATCTTGGTTATTGGAGACTTAAGTGTTAAAAGGGTTTGGTTGACACTAAAAGAAGTGAGTCCATTAGATATTCTCTCTATGAGTTGTAGCATCGTGTCTTGACCATTGGAGGCTTCTATTGGATGGAGCATCTTGATTAGCAGTTCTAGGATTGAATTCTAGACCTGAGCTTTATTTTAGAGGAACCCTACGGATCTAGAAGTGAGTTACAATTATCTAACATAGTGCATAGCAGCATTCCATTTACACAAAATTGGCACCGTGTTGTAGAAGTATAAATGGAATTCAATTACCAAGGTTTAAAATAAGCGATACACGGCAGAAAATCAGGAACTAGACAACAATGTACTAACTGTAAAAATAGAGTAATAAACAAATTTTCTTATTTCATGTCAAATACGGTGCATAAATAATAAAAGCAGATGTTAAGAATTATAAAAATGCTGGTAATGAAAAAACTGCATAGGACTTTTAGAAATCTTTTTTTCTTTCACCTAAGAGGATTTATATAAGAAACAAATGGCTGGCCATATAATAGTAGGTCATTCTGTCATTAAGCATGGCTTACTATTTTAGAGGCAGCCCTATGTTTTTTTCCCCTAAACATAATTACAGTATAAATTGACAGGAAACCCATCATTCTGGTTTAAAATTGGACTTCTAAAAGAAAACTTTTAAAAACCCTAAACCTAAAATGTACCGTCTGCCTTTGCCCTGCATTTTTCTCTCTCTAGATATAATCGTGAGCCGAAAAAGATACATACAAAAAAATCAAGATCACTTCTTCAAAATTCAGGGAAATATCAGGAAACAGACACCAAAAGTGTTTGGTCTCCCACTGCTCTATATTTTCCTGTTTCTAAGTGTAAACATGAGCCCAATAAGATATTAAAAAATTAAAACTACGCTTGAAAAAACCCTAAACCTAAAATGTACTGTCTGCCTTTGCCCTGAATTTTTCTCTCTCTAGATATAAACATGAGCCGAAAAGGATACATACAAAAAAATCAAGATCACTTCTTCAAAAATTCAGGAAAATATCAGGAAACAGACACCAAAAGTGTTTGGTCTGTCATTGCTCTATATTTTCCAGTTCTAAGTGTAAACATGAGCCCAAAAAGATATATAAAAAATCAAAACCAAGCATGAAAAACTTGAGAAAAACTCAGGAAACAACACATCAAATGTGACAAGGTCATGATTATTTGGGATTAATCATGGGTTTTTTGAGTGTTATGCTACCATGCCTTTGGGTATTATTGATGAATGATTACTCCTTGTGCCATGTGCCAACTTGTCATGAAGTTCATACGCTGTCTTGCTCCTTGTATATATACTATGTTTACCAAGTTCCTTGCATGTGGGTGTCATTTCAAGACTGAACATGATCGGGTTTGAGCACACGATCTTTCAGTCCTGCAATGCAATACTAGGTGACTGCAGAACAGGTCGACAAGCTAAATCTCGTTCGTGAAGCTTGATCATAGAAGAAGAGACTATCTGAGCAGAGAGCAAAGCAAGCAAGAAAACAGGCATCATTCCTACAACTTCAAAAGAGTACTATGAGCATCATTTCCACACAGTTCCCTTTTCAATATTTATTGAGTTAATAGATATATGCAAGAAGAATGTGAGTGTTAAATTATTTATTTATTGTTTATTTATTTTATATGCATATATAATTATTGTTTATTTATTTATATTTATTACTTAGTATTTATATTTATATTGTCTTTATGATTGTTTTTATAATATTTATTATTAATTAATTTCTTATTTATAAATTATAAATTGTTTATTTCTTTTAATTTTTCAATATATTTATTAATATATAAAACGTTATATATATACAACCATAACCATACCCAAGGAAAAAAATTGCCATATGAGTGTATATGCTGCCTTGTTATAAGGCAATTATAATTGTAGCCCTTATGACATGAGTTTGTGGAAGAAGGACCGTCCTTAATTATGCATTGATCTAAGGCATCTACATTGGTTCTAGTGATAGTCGTATGTTTATTATACAATAATGATTCACATGAATTGTAATTATGCAATGATTCCAACTCATGGATTCCTTTGAATTATTTCGGCTTCCAGTTATGACACATTGTTGGTAATTTGACTTTGATGGATTATGCCCATTAGAGATTTTTAATGAACATAGAATCTTGATCTTGTCTTGCTTGTCAAAGCTCATTCTCCTTTCTTGTATGAACATCCCTTCCATATTATGTCGATTTCATCTTTGCTCATGAATTTGTTTTTTATCCCTATATGAGCAACCTTGCAAACCTTGATGATTCTTGTCATGATGAACAAGCAATTTTGGCCATTGATTCTTGGCTCTCAACTAGCGACTTACATATTGTTGATTTGGTGTTACAACTACTACTTCACTCATTTAAGTGAGCACCTTTGGTCGTTATGGCTAGGCATCTTTTTTGCAATGACTTAGATTGTTACCATTTCATGCATGTATTCAAATTAGGCTATTGTCGCAACCTTTTTGGGGCACTTTGAGGATTAACATCTTTAGCCATCATTAGTGATCTAGCATTTTATTTCTTCACATGGTGATTCAATTGTGGCCCCTTGGAATTGGACATTATTTTCTACTTTGGCCAAGCACTCATTGGCCCCTTTGTTGTGCATCTTTGGCTACTTGTAGTAAGCACCTCCAGCCAATTTGTTCGTTATGGCTAGGCATCTTTTTTGCAATGACTTAGATTGTTACCATTTCATGCACTTATTCAAATTAGGCTATTGTCGCAACCTTTTTGGGGCACTTTGAGGATGAACATCTTTAGCCATCATTAGTGATCTAGCATTTTATTTCTTCACATGGTGATTCAATTGTGGCCCCTTGGAATTGGACATTATTTTCTACTTTGGCCAAGCACTCATTGGCCCCTTTGTTGTGCATCTTTGGCTACTTGTAGTAAGCACCTCCAGCCAATTTGTTCGTTATGGCTAGGCATCTTTTTTGCAATGACTTAGATTGTTACCATTTCATGCACTTATTCAAATTAGGCTATTATCGCAACCTTTTTGGGGCACTTTGAGGATGAACATCTTTAGCCATCATTAGTGATCTAGCATTTTATTTCTTCACATGGTGATTCAATTGTGGCCCCTTGGAATTGGACATTATTTTCTACTTTGGCCAAGCACTCATTGGCCCCTTTGTTGTGCATCTTTGGCTACTTGTAGTAAGCACCTCCAGCCAATTTGTAATAGGGCAACATTTGGTTGGTTCAAGATAATCTTCATCTCATCTAAGCTCTTTGTGCCAAGCAGTCTTCATGGTTCATTGATTTTGACATAGTTGACCTCTTTGGGATGATCATTCAATGACTTAAGTTGTGGAACATTTTTTGAATTGTGGTCTCTAGCTTTGGGGAATTTGTGAGTTGGGATGCTAGATCTAATGGAGAAACTTGTCTTGGAGGCATCTTTTGGTAGTAGAGATATGGGAAGATAAGACTCTTCATTTGGGTTTCCAAAAGTTGACCTTAACGGGGGATGAGAGAAACGCCACCTTCCCTAGGTCCTCAAATTTGGCTTATGGGGGAATGTTAATGCACATATTGCACATTAGTGTAATCCCAATTTACGAAGTAAACATGAAATACTCTTTTTTGGAATCCTTGTAGTATTGCTTTGAACCCAATGAGTGACAATGTTGTGCCATCCTCGGGTTCCAAGTTAGGCCTCCATTTTTTACCACTAGTATGGGCCTATTTTGTATTTCTAATGGGATGCTAATACCATTGATATGAGTAACACAAGGCTGGCCTATCCTTGCAAATGGTTCACGTTGGTAGATGGCTACTATTTATAGTTAGCAGGTATACCTCATTTATCGTTCCATTCAAATCACTCTATTCTTTATAGCAATACCTCTGATACCTTGACAGATTGTTCTCTCTTTTGTTCTTTCATAAACAAGTATTTTTATGGATTTCTTTGACCTTATTTTTGCTACAGAAATTTTGAGGCGCAGACCAGAATCAGGAAAAATAGCTGAATCTAAGGCTAAAGCAAAAACAAGAATAATTGCTTGAGGATCCTGAGAGGGTAAGGCCTCCTTCAAAGAAAGTTACAGAAATTAGCAAGAGGATGATTGTTGTATGGTCATTGAGAGATGTGCAAAGGCCAACCAAAACGGTCAAGGGTTTTATCAGGAACACAAAAAAGATGCCCATGCAAATACTTGAAAGCCCCGCAAAATTAAACTGGGTAATGGATTTCAAAAGAATGGTCTGCCGCTCAAATCTGTGAGATAGATTTTCATTTTCCAAAATTGATCAAACCACTCATATCAAGAGTACTTACGCACTTTAAAGTGGATTTTTCAGCCCAAAAGTACAAGCTGCAGGTAGCCATTTGGCATACTAGATGCAAAACATTTTGAAATAAAAAATACTAAGATTTGGCCCGTTTCACTGCCTATGAAAATTACATAGAATAACTTCAACAAAGACAGGTGATCCAGAGAAGATAGTCAATCTACTTGTAGTGTAAGCTGGTTTTAACTACAACCACAACTCTGATAAATAGCATTCAGAAATATAATCCCTGGATATATGGTACAACTATAATAAAACAAGAGAGTCATCAGGAGATATGGATTCATCAAGGACAGGGTCCCATTTCTCGAACAAGAGTTTCTGAGAGAATGTGATTAAAAAGTTCTGTTTTGTCTTCTAGGTGTGTGGTTTATGATCAGATAGTAGCTTTTCGCTGTTCACCTTATAAATTGGATTCTAATGGTGGGAATTTCTCTCAATGTGTTACATGGAGTTAGGACCTGTGGCAGGTACACTCAAAGTCTCTTTCATGGCTCAACTTTGTTATACTTCTAAATAAAAATCTAGATCTTTGCCTTATGTCTTTAAGACAATGCTTGGTCCATCAATTAAGCATCAATCATGAAGACTCCCCCAATTATATAGATAGGGGGCGCCCACTACTCTAGGAAGGGTAAGAGCCCGAATTGCCCTTCTGCCCTACTATAACTAACTAAGGATAATGGGGTGGTGGAAGGAGGGAGGGAGCGGCACTATAGAAAGGGCAAACATCTTTGTCATATGGCTTTCATCATCTGAAATATTTGCACTTCATAATTGGCTGACTACGCAGGGATATGGTTTAAGAACAATATCTTGTTTATTTATTTCTCCAAACAAACCTTATAGTTTGCTAGAGACACACACATACCCCTTATTACAACAGGTCAAGTACAATATTACATGTCAAAAATATATAATCACAATTTAAAGAAAATCCCAAAAAATGTCCAGGGGATTGTAGTGCAATTGAAACAGGAAGCACCCATACAATCACAACCCAAGTTCAAATCTCCATTGCAAAAGTAAGGTAGTTCATAATCCTGGTGGACATATAGAAAGGTTATGGTGTACTAGATATCAGTACATTCTAGTGTACCCCAGGGGCACTAGGGTATATTCAAGAATGACACATGTTTAAGTCATGAGAATATAGCCCTAATTTACTCTGAAAAAATGCAATTCAACCCAATTAAAATCTCTAGGCTCATCCTAACAAAGCTCTTTAACGTAGTATTATTCGAAAGGGAAAAAGATCAGCCATCAAATTACCTCGATTCCTTTTTTATTTAGTTGAATTTCTTTGATGGGATAACCTTCAGCTTAGCTGCCAAATCTAATGGGTCTCTTCCATCAAATTCACCTAAGACTTACACCCAACCTCCTCTGTTGGGGTGTGATATTTCATCCAATTTTAACACCTTATCATGTCTCTTTGAATTGTCAACCTGGGGCTCCACTTTTAGAAGCCCCATATTTAAAACCACTTTTTTGTTTAGAGTAATTAAGAAGATCGCTAGTCCCAGACCAGTTTTTAGGGATAAGCAGGTGCCAATCCTGTACGTGTTACTATGTCCAAATGCGTCTTGAGTTGCCCCGACGTGGAGATTTGAACTTGAACCACCAGCTTTAACATCACACCACAGCCTATTCAACCATATTTTACGACTTAAACTCATCCCTAGAAACTGGAAAACATGGAGTGGCTTTGGATCTTTATTGTTATTATACTCGACCCTTATTTCCTAGTACCCCATGGCAGCACACAAGAGGGCTAGGCTTAGGTCGTCAAATCACTTTGATTTAAATATTAATAAATGCATAAACTAGGGTTTAATAAAACCCTAATTTATAGCAATACGTTGTTACAGCATGTAAAGAAAGAAAATAATACAGCCAAGTACTAATGAGTCGAAAATCGCGCTTTACAGTAAGCACGGAACGTTTTACCTAACCGGGGACCAGAATTAAACAAAGCGCAGATAACGTTCGGCAGAAGAAAGTTTGAACAGATTGCATTGAAAAAACAAAATTCCTGGCTTAATTGATCCAAAATAATGTGCGGCAAACAAAAACGAGCCATACAAACAATCGGAAATCCATATGCTTTAGCATTAAATTTGCTCCAGCAAAAAAAATTCTTCCTTAACGGGAGACAAATCAGAAATAGGACGTTGTAGAAAACCACAATAGTTGCATACCTGAGAATGAACGATTAGTTAATTGAAAACGACGAAGATAGAGCAGGAACGTGAGCTTCGAAGCTGAGAATGTAAAGCTTTGAAACAGGCCGGGAAGAATTTGGGAAAGGTCGATTAAAGGTGCGATACATTTAATCTGTTTAATTAGTTTAAACCACATTGTTTTATAATGAGCTTACGTGGTAAAGGGGTAAACAACATGTCCCTCAAGTGTATAAAATATAAAAAACTATACATAACTTGAGTAGTTTGAGTATTAATGTAGATAAAATTTGCAAAATTGAAATAGTTTTTGATGGAGAGGATAATGGAGTTGGTCATTATTTGTTTGGTTTATCTCATAAAAATTTAAATTTTTGCATCAATTTAGTATGTATCATTATATGCCAAACTTCATCTCTCAAAATCTATTTGAGTCGGTAGTGTTTGATTATAATGGTTTTTAGTTTTATTTAATGTTAAATTGTTGAACAAATTGAAGCCATTAAATTGTATTTTGTAGTCGCAAAATATTGGCATTACAAGTTTTTCATACTTGACCTAGATTGATTGAAAGGACTAAATCAAAAAAATTGTTTGAGCTAGAAGAAAATAGTCTTGCAAGGATATTCAAGACTCTGTTAAACACAATGTGACAAGTTTTCAAGCCAAAATTCTTTTTTGTTTGAGAAATATTAAATTTATAATATTCATCAAGTAAATTATGGAAACAATTTAAACAAGAGTTTTGGAAAGGCTAGAGCAAAAATAATTATCAAGGAATTGTATGGAGTTATTATACATGATGTGGCCAGGTTTTAAGCAAAAATACACTTCCAATTAAAGGATATAAATTAATTATCTTTCACCATGATTATGAATTTGTCATGTCTAGGGATCATAACAATGAAAATATATGAGGTCAAAGTCTTCCCATGAATTTAAAATGTCTTCCATTACTTCGTTAGAGCTTTCCATAAGTTATAAAACCTTTCCAAAAGTTCAAAATATGTTATGGTAACACTTTTCTATGGTTATAAAACTCCTCCTTATTCCCAACATGCATTGTGTTATAAAAATTTAAATGTTCATCGAAGGTTTTTAGTGGTTCTATAACCAAAAAGAATTATTAGCTACCGATATCACATAAATTTCTTTAAGTTGAAAAAGATCTCGAAACATAAATTAAATTATGATCGAATAATCATTAAATGTCACCTCAATATTTTTATCCTTATTTAATTTGACATAAAGGCCTTTTAATATATGTGATAGTTCAATTTTTTTTTAAACATTTTACATAATTGTTTAGCTTAGATTCTATCTAATTTAATAAAATTAAAGTAATCAAAAAAAATTGTAGCACGAATGTATAGTTAATGAGATAAAAAATGAAAAGGTATTTCATGTGATAATATTCAATGTTACTCTAGGAGAGTTACAATTTGTTTAATTGTTTGTATTTGCAGAGAAGAAAAATAAATTAATTAATTAATATTTGGGTATGGTTCCTCAAATGTCATTTAAAATCAATCTCATCTAGCACACTGAATACATTTTCAAGCTAAACATGTAGGTAATAGTCCCTTATTCATAATGCTTAAGAAGTTAATGGAAGCAATTAAGTATTGAATGAACCTTATTGAAAATGCTTATGGATGAGTTAACTAATTAGAAAGAACAGTAGTCAAAGGAAAGTTAATAGTTAAAGGTTTTGCATATCACATTGAGTTGTAGTAAAATAACCTTGTTCCTCATAATTTTAAAGAAATCAAAACTTTATGTCAACTACACAATCATATTTTAAAATAATCAAATATTAAATTTTATTGTAATAAGGTATATTAGCTTATTCCAAGAGAGGGCATATCAACTAAATGATTTGTGATCATAGAGTTGAGGGCTAAGATATTATCCCTTCATTAAGAATGCCTATATATCGAACAAATGGAGACACTAGGATACTATGTTTTTGATTGGGGAAAAATAGGTTTTGAAGGGACTCAAAACCCTTTTACAAGAAGGTTTTGAAAGGACCTACAACTTCACCGATAGAACGTTGCAAACAAACAAAGCAAGAACAATCAGCAACCCAACAGTTGCAGCCAACAATAAATCACAAGAATGCACAAGTAGCATAAAAAGGTTTTGAAGGAAACCTAAAACCCTCTACAACCAAGTTTTACCAGGGACCTTGAACCTAGGAGACTAACAAAAGCCACCTGAAACCGTCAAGCAACAAAGCATCTAGGTTGCAGAAAACTATCTACTAAGTAACAGCAACATTGAACCACTCAAAAGAGGGCAACAAAAGTTCTCAATCAAAACAAACAATCCTTCTAGATTCTCAACCTCAATATGAGAAATACAAGGCAGAACTAAGGGGAAAAAATCCCCTTCAAACACCTGACAAACCAAGGAGCCAACTCAATCTCCATAATTGAAGTAAAGAGCTCCCCTCTATAGGAGAGGATCGCATTAACATCTTCTCCACTGGCCACAAAGATCACCAATAGCCATAGACTCCACCTCCATAGGAGTAACTCCCACTTCAAAAGGGACAACAGTTGAAAACACCTAAACAGGGACCTTCCAACCAAACCCACAACATCCATCTTCACCCAAATAGAAGAGGAATCCACCTCAATAGGATATGTCATCACCTCAATAGAAGAAACAAGTTGTAGAACCAAGGGGAAAGTCACCAAACTAGCAAAAAAACAAACACACCATCCTTTATCATACCCAACTTCAGGGGTTTAAAGAGGAACAAAAACAACAAAATTGTCTGGGTCTTCAGAATAGGCATGAAAAATAACCTAATTGACCACTAAAGAGCATAAAACACCCTCCAATAGTAGAACGCCATCTGGGTGAACAACCCATCCATCAAGAAGAGAACCTCAAGAAAGATTGTACAGATACAAATATGTTTGCAGAGGAAAAGAGACCCCAAACTGAAGAAGAGCACAATGAAGCATAAGGGGATCCTGAAGACAACCAAAAGAAATAGCAACTTAAAATTCAGTCCCAACAATAGAAAGCTCCTCCAAAAGAGAGCCCAAAGCCAAGAATAAATGACAACCCCCTTTGAAAATGAAGGCCAAGTCAACCACAAAGGGTACCCAATAGCTCTGAAAGAAAGCCCAAGAAACAAAAATCGACTCTAAGAGCCCTACAACACAAGCATAGAAAAGGACAAGCATCACACCACCATAAGCCAAATTTGACCCAGAACAACATGAGAAGCCAAGGAAACCCTACTTCCAGCGAGCACCATCAAAACAGAGTCGACAAACCAGAAGCAAGAAACCCCAAACCTCACAGGCAAGCACCACAATTCACAAACCCAAGCCTTAGACATAGCATAAGGATCCAAACCAAAAAAGCTTCTCACAAAAGAGAAGACTAACACCAAGGGAGGCAAGAGCTCCAGACCAACAAGAATCCAACACACTCCCAACATAGGACAGTAGCACCACGAAAACACCAGACCACCATCAACATTGTCTTCATCATCTAAATCACTTTCCTCAGTAGTAGAAATGTTGGGTAGTTTCAAACCTCCATACGCGTGCTTCTTCCTGCCCATGCCCATCACTAAGAATTATATCCTGACACTAGGATACTATGTTAATTATCATATTGGCTATCAATTATCAAACAATAGAGAATGGGGTCACACTAAATTGCTTAGGTCAATGGAAATTTAAACCCTTCTAGCAAGCCTTTCCCCTAAAATATGTATATCCACAGGAAGGATTCAAATTATAAATAATAATAATAAAAAATATAATATTAAAAAAAATAGAGTAAGATACCTATCTGAATTACCTGAGGAAAGCTATCAAGGGATGGAGACAATTAATAATTCCTTTGTCATGCTCAAACTAAATAAATTGTATTGTACACTTGGTATAAATAGGATAGAAAAAATGTATATATATGTATATATATAATCATCTTTTTTTTCAAAGTTAGTTTTTTCCTTTTTAGCATAAGTTATGGGTATTACAAGATCAGTATTACTTCTTGCCAAGTAAAGTGAAGGTTAGGATCTAGTATTAGAACCAGATTACTTTTGACTCACTCAAATAATCATTATCAATTTAAATGGCAATGATCTATAAAACTTGAAACACCAATATGTTATTCATTCTTTCACAATTGGTTCACAAAATAAAATTGTTCTTTTGAATTCATTCAAAAAAAAAATTGTTAGTTGAGGTTGTTATGTACACACTAAAATGTGGGCATTACATTGACTCCAAGTTATGAACCTCCAATAGTCCCCCAAAATGCATTAAAACATAGTATTCAAGTTGACAAACTACATGAGTTCTATAATCAATTTTGGAGAACAAGGTTTCTAAAACCTCTTCAACTCTCAATGATCCTTTCAAAACCAAAAAAAAAGAGATTTCTTTTGGGCACAATTAAGGGAGTTAGGGAAAGAAATGCTCGTATGGGCATGCATGTAAAATGTAGAAGCACAAACCATGTGTGTGATTTATTTGACAAATTACCTCAAAGAGATGTCAAACTCATGGAACATTATGATTGCAAGATACATGGAAACTATATTTGTTCAAAAAGGCTTTAAAAATTTTCAAACTTGAAATGCAATCAACAAGCATAAATTTGAATTCTACGTCCTTCCTACCCATGGTGTAAAATAGATTATGGACATCCATTGAAACATAATGGAAGGAGAATGTTTGTCATATAGTATAGATGGAAATGTTCTACAAAGAGTTGAAGTATAGATAAGGCATGCAAATTTTTGGCATGATGCCTCAAAGAGAGTGTTGTTGTGATGGCTTTGTCTTCTCAATTTTTCCCCCTATGATGGTGATGCTCTAAAGAAGATTGTGATTTAGCACATCTCTAAAAATTTGGGAACATATACGAATGTAGGGAAGGCATGTATTATACTGATCATGTTGCATGTGATTTCTTAAGGTTTAGCATATTCATTAAACCTCATAAGAGGAACATGGTGACACTATATCTAGCAAACTTGGCTTCTTCCAAGAGTACATACAAATATCTTTAATATTTAAAGAGAAAATTTTCATCTAATTCAACAAATGAAACCACTCCCTTTATTGTTGAAACCATTTCATTTTAAAGAGTGTGGACGTGCAACTCCCTCTCAAAGTGTGAAAACAAGTCCAAAACAATTGATGTCTTTCTATAAGGATATGCCTATAATGAGACACATGGAAATGAATATAGAATCACTTTAAAAATAATAGGTAATTAATGTTGGCATCAAGGTGGTAACATCCCAAATAGATTGTGTCATCACAACATATAAATACCATTGTGTTCTTCTAACTAGAGGTGGGTCATTATTGGAGGTGTTTGTAGAAATTATGGGGAGAAAAGATGGTTTCTTAGTAGGAAAAGAAATTTTGATGCATTTGTATAAGGAAAATAGGTTTTATGGGGGATATGGAATTTTTGGATCACACATTCCACTTGGATGTGCTTTCGATTTTTCCCTTAAATATGAAAAAGTGGATGGAGAATCAATTACTCTTTATGGCGATGGTACAACAAACTAGGTTCAACTTTATTGAGCACTTAATATGGTTTCTTTATGGAACTTTATTGTGGTTCTTGTGTGTGATAATAATCATTATGGCATTGGAATATAAAAATTGTGAGCAAAAAAATACTTCACATACTACAAGTGATGACATTATGTTCCAGGTCTCAAGGTTGATGGTATGGACACTCTTGCAGTCAAACAAACAATAAAACTTTGAAAGGATTTTTTTTCTTATTGGGCAAACATCAACAAGCTTTAAAATGAAATTATGTTTTTCAAAATTTCCATGAATTGATAGAATTAGCTTTGAATTTAGGCGACATGTGATGGCCATTTTGGTTGTGGATAATTTGTTTCACCATTTATCATATTTGGGCTTACCAAAATCCTAAAGGCCACTTTTTAAAGTGATTTTTTAAGACAAATAAGATTCTAAATAATCTAATTACAAATGGAAAATTTATTTATTTATATATATATATATATATATATATATATATTTGAAAGGAAAGAGGGGAAGACTTTTTGGGTGGGAGAAAAGCTATAGGAATTCTCACATTATATAGAAATACAAAGATTTCATAGGGATCTGTTTTTGGAAAGTGAAAAGAATAGATTTGTTAATATATGATCTATATTTTTATTCTTTGTATTGTTAATTATTTAGATGTTCACTTTGTAACCATTCTTGAAAGTTTTTCTAGTTGTGAAGGACACAACTAACTTCCTCTTACATATACATATTTATTTCATGCACCTAGGACAAATTAAATAGGTTATTAATTGATATGAATCATGAAACCCTATTTGGATGTATCTTTCTAATGTTAGATCATGTTTCATTTATAAACCGGGCAATTAAATTATTTATACATCATTTTTCAAAGAATGAATTTATGTCTTTATTCCTATTTCATTTTTGTATTTTCATTTATCTTTCCTATTTTCCACTTTAATTTATTTACATTTCTTTCTCTCTAGTTAAAATTGTACCCTTGAAAAGCCCATAATTATATCATATAATGGATCTTCCCCTCTCAAACACAAAGGAAGATTGCTAATCTAATAGTAATATTTCCGACTATTGTATGCATTTTTGTCACAAGTTCCTTGGGTGAGTCACAGTTTTTCCATAATTTCAAAGTTATTTATCAATAATATATGGAGTTGAGAATATATTTAGCTCCAAATTAAATTCATATGGTTTTTAGATTCATAGTGGAGGTTTGAAGCTACTAGATTTCATGACTAGCACACTCTTCTGGTAATTTTGTGTCATTATTTATAGACAACTTGAATTATTACTAGTTATTTTTACACAAAAAGTGATGAAGCAAGATTCTAGTTAATAGCAAAATATTGTAATAAATACGATTCTTTGATCCTAGAATTATTTTCTACTAATTTTTGCACAAAAGTAATGAAGTGAGATTAGATAGAAAATCTAACATCACCAAGTGTTGAATCAATTCTTGTATATATATTCATGTAATGGTAGCTTTTCCACTCAATTCTCTTAATGTGTAGTCACTTGATATTTGCTATGTGTCAACTCCATTCAAATCACTTATTTGAACTTAATATAATGCACAACATGTCAATTTTATTTAGATCAAAAATATATGTAAAAGGAAAAATCTAATAGCATGACAAGTTAAGTATTGAAGTAAAAATAACTTTGATAATAATGCTTGTAACATTTCCCTTGTTAAACATCAAATTATGATGGTTGTTGCGCCAGCGGGAATCATTGCGGAGTGGGCATTTTGAAATTTTTTGAGAGTGTAGATGTAGGGGAGTCTGATGACGATGACGATCCTAAGTGGGGGAAGCAGATTGTTGGATGTGTGGTGGATGCTTTTCCCTAACATTCTCTTGGGTGTGGCCATCCTACTGCTTGAGGTGATGCTGGCTTCTTGCAGTGTTGAGGTGTTGTGTGCCCTTTGGGCTTGGGTTGTCTTTGGCCCAAGCACCGCTTTGCTCCCTGCCACGTTGTTTGGGCTTCGTGGGATGAAGTGCTCAGGCAGGAAGAGTTGCCCTGCTGCTTGTGGGTGTTCCCTACGTTGCTTGTTGGACTCCTTTGGCTCTTCTGTTGGTGTCGATGTTGACGAGGCTTCCTTGCTTTCCTAGTGTCTCCAATGGATTTCTTTGGTTTCCTTGCAAGGATTGTGGGTGGTTTGGTCTTTGGGAGAGCTCAATTTTGTTGTGTTGATCTTTGTGTTTCGTCCCTGTTGAGGGTGGTGTTGGACGTCTTCTTTGCTTTGTCCTGTCCCTATTTCAGCTTATTTGAGACTCCTCTGAGGTACGTGGTTGGGCTCTGGTTTGGGATTCTAGTCCCTCCCTTGTCCAACATGCTTCTTTGTGTCTTTTTCTTTGCCTTCTTGGGATGGATGGGGGTTGAGGTTGCTTGATTAAGCTTTCCCGGTAGCTCCTCTCGTGGCATGTGTTGCTGGTGCTTTTTCGTGATGGATATGTCTTTCCCTATTTTTTTGGGGCTCTCTCCTACTTGGTGGATTGGGCTCTACACCATTCTAGAGATTCTTATGTCCTTGTCTAAGGGTTGCTTGTTCTATGTTACTCTTGCTTGCCATTTGATGGCTCTGGGGGCTGTGGGGTTTGTGTTTATTGGAGCCTTTTGGTCTCAGAAGAAGTTTAGCTTGGTCTCTAATGGGCCTACTTTGGGTTTGCTTCACCTGGTGTTTGAGGAAGCTTCTGGGGCTCCTCTCTTAGTAGAACTTTGATTGTGTGTTGCTGGACTTATTGGTCTTTGGGGGGTGTGGCTCTACCTCAGGAGAGAGTTTGCAAGTGCAGAGGAGGTGTTTTCTCATATCCTTTGGGGGTTTGGTTGTTGTTGGTTTCCTTGCTAGTGTTTGTGGCTAGTCATCAGCTTTTTTGGCTTGCTATGTGGTCGCCCACGGTTGCTTTGTTGTTGGGTCAGAAGATTTATGAGGCCATCTCTTATTTTTTCTTGGAGAGATGGAGGTATGTTGCTTGTGTAGTGCAAAATGGTCTGTGCTGGTGGTTGTGTGCTGCTTGTTCTCTTCAGCAGAGGAGTTTAATGGGGGTTGGATTTTGGGCTCCTTTGGATGTCTGGTTGTTTCTCACTACCTAAGGGGGTTTGAGGTTAATGAGTATTAGTATTGCTAGCTTTGTTCTTACTTTTTTCTCGTTTCCTCATTTTGTGACTTCTATTGAGGTGGAGTCATGTCCTTTTGAGGTGGAGTTTGGGGATCTAGTTGAAAGTAATGCTTTGTGGTTGATGAGTATTGTGGTTGTTTCCTCCATCCTCTCTTTCTTCCCGCCTCCTCTTCTCGTGACCACTATTGAGGTGGTCATTTTTTGAGGTGGTCTGTGTGGTTCAGGATGTAAGTGGTGTCCTTATTCAGCTAAAATCCGTTCCTCTCTAGTTGATGAGACTCTAGTTTGCACCATCTTCAAATTCCTCATAGTTTAGCCGCTATAGGTGCCTGAATGTGAAGATTTAGTTAAAAATAATAATTTCAGTGTCCAGTTTGGCCAAAAATTGTAAACCACTATTATGGGATCACCAATTATTTAGAAGGCTATAAAATAGCCCACATTATTGAGAGGGAAATCAAGATACATATAAGTTAGCTATTTTAGCAATTGATTCCCCCACACGTCTAATCTTAAAAACCAAGGACAAATCTAATCAAAGTTGTATGGGTTGTTAATCAAAATTAAACGGGTAAAATCCAAACTAAGGACAATGATAAATGGTGAGTGTATATGTGAAGTATGCCAAGTGGTAGGAACATACAAATAATTAAGACAACTGCAAAAAAATTTAAGGGTGGTGTGTGAGAAGGAAGGGCACTAAATTTTGGTGAGATCTAAAAGTAATGTAAACCCATGTGAAGTGTGAGAGCATCTTAGATGAGGCCTATACCATCTAGCCTTCCCCAAAAGGGAAACATAGTCTTTTTCTTTTTCTCGTGACTGATCTAAGATTATGGGAGGGATGTATACACCTATGCACTTGACTAGCCAACACCGAGAAATGGATTTCTTGGGGATGGTCATCGACCAAAGGTTGAAGGTGATCATGAAAGAGCATTGCAATAGGTCTCAAAAGGCCATTCGATAGATTCTAGGTATAAACTTTGTGGAGGATGATGGTTATTATAGAGTGAACAAAGACATATCCTCAAGATTCATTGCATCACTCCTAGACTTGGGGGAATCGAAGGAAGTAATCAAAACAATCATGAGAATCGTCTTTAAAAAGCACATACTAGGAGGGCTCAATATGGTTTAATAGGTTGGGCTTAACCATCACACACTACCACTTAGGTGGATGGTGTGGGGCCCATGCAGTCCATTGCTTTTGTGAACTCTTTTTCCGTTCTCCTAAACAGTCCTATAAATTGTAGCAGTCAATAGTTAGCCATGTGATTCTTGTGCATAAGCCAAGCTGCAAAAACCAAATTCAAATCACTGTTTCGTGCTCAATAAGTTTGAATGGATAAAATAAATAGATTGCCTCAAGGTGAATATAGTTATAGTAGCAAACAAAAGGACAAGGCATGTGAGTTGTTGGCCTAAGTTCCTGAAAGAAATCTAGTCTCATGGAATGCAAGATATACACAAAGTGGATTTGTTGAAAAGGCTTTAAGAACTTTCAAGAAAATGCAATTGGAAAGTGTAAAGTCAAACTTCACTACCATTTTCAGCAACCTCCATGCCTATTCCAAAATGGGATTTTGTTAACAGGGTATGGAATCCCTCAAAGGAGGATGGCATTCATCGGATGTTGTATTTGCAACTACCTTGGTAGACATGTATGCAAAATGTGGAAGCATAGAAAAGGGGTGTGAATTGTTTGATAAAACACTTCAAATAAATGTAATATAATGGATTGTCATGATTGTGGGATATGTAGAATGCAAAATAATAGACAATGCATGCAAATTTTTTAATAGAATGCCTCGAAGAAACATGTTCTCACAGGATGCCCTTATTGGAGATTTCTCACAAAATTGATTTCTTATGAAGACTTTAGGAACTTTCAAGAAAATGCAATTGGAAGATGTAAATCTAGATTTTACAACCTTTGTCAGCATCCTCTTAGCCTATGCCAAAATGGGAGCTTTCGAATAGGGTATGGACATCCATCAAAGCATAAACGATAGAGAAATTTTATCATATGTTGTAGTTGCAAATGCTCTAGTAGAGAGACGTTTGCAGAATGTCGAAGCACAGATAAGGGGGATGAACTATTTTGAATTCTACATCATCATTCTATTTTTCATTTCTTCATATTTTAAGTACACTTAATTTTTTAACCTTTTTCTAAAAAATTACATGTAATAATGGCATGGTTGCATTCTTCAGGTGTCCCAAAATTCTTATATTAAAATTGGATTTTGTTTCTCCTATTCACAATGAGAGTTTTTTCAGTTGGACCCTCCTATTATTTTCTACCAACTAATAATTACTCTTCTCTTTCCTAATTCCTCTACAAGTTTAAACTTTGAGCTTGAGGAATTGGAGCATTTCTAAAATATTTCCAACCCCTCTTTATCATATATTGTATCTCCCCCTTCTAAATAATATGCAACCTTACACCCATACATCTTCCATGATTTATTTACACTCATTTAATTTGAAAAAAATTAGAGAGGGGAGGGAGGCCGTTCCATAAATTCAAAATCTCTTTTCTTATCTATTGGTTCATTTTAATAATTCAGTTATCCCTAATACAATGATTTGATTTGAAAAATGATGTACCTTATGAAGAACTTGGAAAATAAATTGATTATCTAGCTCAATTCTAACTATACTTACTCTCAATTTCAAAAATCAATCTTTAGTTTATACATTTTTTTATGTTTGTGTAGATTTATAAATAATGAAATTTTCCTACAATAATTACATAGTTTACAAAGTGAACCTATATATCCAATTTCAAATTTTAGAATTTGAGCCTCAATAGTAATACTTAGCCATCATTCATAATACACTCTAAAATGTTTTATTGAAGGTCAAGCCCTAATTTATTAAAAAAATAGTAAACATGCAATGCACATTGAGAGTGTTTAGAAATAAAGCTTTATTAGTCATTACATCACCATAAGAGCATTAATATATATACATAACATCATAGGAATCTTTAATGATTGATTATTATTTTTGATAATTTTATGAAGTTGTTAAATTGATATCATGAGAGATTGAAAAAAGAGAGAAATGTGTGTGTTCTAGGAAATCTTTGATCTAAGCATGATTTAGATTGAAAACCTAGAGGTTACGATCTATACAAAAGATTGAATCCATGTACTATGTTGTTGCTTCTATAGATTATGTGATTGAACTAAATGATTAAATATATTTTTTCTTGATTCAAACCATTTCATTTAGATAAAAGAGTGGTTTTATGATACTATAACATCAAAAATAACTTAAAATTTTAATCGTAAATGTGGTAATTAAGATAATATAAAACAATTTCTGTTAAGATTTTAGACAAGAAAAATAAAATCATAAATTAATCTGAGCCTAATTAATGTGAGGTGCTACTATTTTATTTTCTTAAAATTTGTGAGGTGCTTCCATATCAAAGCAACATTTATGCTTATCCAAGAAACCACTATCCATATCCAAGCAAACTATATCCCCTTTCACACCCCCACAACATAAATAGATCTAGGGTAAGTCATAGATAGATAGGGGATAAATACCCTCAATTTTTGGAGATTGTTGAGTGTAGGGACCACCCTAATTAATGATCTAGATTGTTACCAATAATTGTTTCATGTCCTTAGTCATATGCAACACATTAGTTCTTGAAAAATGCTTCTAGACCAAGACATGATGTCCCTATCAATGCCTTTCTAAAAAAATTCTAAAGGGTGGTTGGATCTATTCCTATTAAGTTGAAAAATAAAAAGAGAAACTTGATGGATACTGATGATGAAAACCTATAAGTGCACTAGAAGGAAAGTCTTATAAAATTACCTTGCTAGAATATAAAATAAGATAGAGATAATTGTAGGTGTTAAAAAGCAATTTGTGGTAGTATTTGGTGTCTTTTACAACCCCCAGTAAATTAAGGTATTAAAAAAATGAGTTAAGATGTATACATTAAATCAATTAAATATTTATAGAATTTTTTTATAAGAAGAGAGTAAAATAATTTATTGGTGAGATCAAGATAGGTTTTAAAGAGGATTTAAGATCATGATAGAAAAGAAGGAAGAAGAATCCTAAGATTGAGAGGAAATATAACGGAAAAAGGTTAGAAAAAATGTGAGAATCATCAAGAGAGTGTATTGTGAGGGATGTAGTTGATAAAAACCCTAGTATTGAGATAGGTAGATCCTCCATGCGCATGGAATTCATGAATATTAAATAAATAGAGTGGTTTATGATCTAAATTAGAACTATAGAGTAAAATATAACTAAAATGATAAGGAAGTTGAAATGATATAAGGCAACATTGAACTTAGAGAAGTTTGACCTTATTTGTAGGGATACTATAGATGTGGTTTCTATGCAAAAGAAGAGGAAGTACATAAGGGATGAAGTAAATAATTTGTTAATTGGTGACAAACATGCGATAATATTTAGCTATAGAATAAAAGAAGTCACCAAAAAGTTATATTTTTTCAAGGAAACTTTGGACATGATAGATGATGGCAATTCCAAGGTTGAGGAAGAAAATAACTCAAAGAAAATTGAAGATAAATCAATTACCAATCATTTGTTATCAACCAACAAATTCCCCAAGCTAAAGAGATAATATGAGGAGATGGACATCATGGACTAAGAGTCACCTCCCATGTTGTCTAAATCAAGAACAACTTCTAAGGACTCCATATAAGTAGTGAATCCTTAATTGGGTTAGAGAAAGAAAAATTAAGAAGCAATTATTATAAAATTTGTGATAAATATTAGGAAGTGATTTCTCAGGTGTTTAATTAGCAAGAGATAATGGTAGAGAAAGGAATTTGGTCAAGTAGAAACAAAGTGAAACTAGACAAAGAAGCCATGATAAAAAGAGAGAAATAGATCCAATAGTAGAGAATAGATTAAGAGAAAGGATAACCCCTAAGCATATAAAACTTAAATTAAGAACACACCAACCTCCTCCAAATATGGATTCCCATATGATTAAGCTCCCTGATTTTGGTAAATACACCAAGGGTGCTAGCGAACATATCTTTACCTTAAACTTTCATTGGATTGGGGTTCTAGAATTAATGATGATTGAACCCAATTATATGATTTTTTGGAGACCCTAAATGAAAAAACACTAAGATGGTGTATAAAAGCTTTCCCTAAGCATGATAAAACATGGAAATAATTGAGTGACTTATTTTTTGAAAAATTTCCATTCACCTATTTTTTTAATAAAAAACATAAATAAAATATGGAAGATGACAAAAAATGAGGAATTCGTAGAATATTATGAACAATGATTCAAAAGTGTGGTTATAAAACTAGAAGAAACCTTGACATAAGAGAAATAAATAGAGTGGTTTATTTTAGGGTTAACCCCTCACATTATATAACAATAGTAGAAGATAATATTTCTTCATATAAGGATCTAGTAGAATTGATCACCATAATAGTATCTTATCGAAGAAATGGGAGAAAGAAGATTGTTACAATGAGAAATCCATCTCAATGTAAACAAATTTTGTTCACTACTTCCAATAGTCTTACTCATTTAAGCTTGCACTAAACCTCACACTTTCACACTTCACATCACACACACATCACACATTCATCCTCCATCAACCCAAGTCATTCTAGAATAATCATCAATTAATAGCATGAAATACCTATCACCTTCAAAACTTCTTATTCTGGTAGGTCCACAAAGATCTATGTGTACTAACTCCAAAGGACTAGTAGTAGATTATTCTTTGACTTTGAAACTCTTTCTAGCTTGCTTCACAATCTGACATTCCTTACAAACAATATTGATATGCTTTGTAATCTTTGGCAGATCTATCACAACTTGAATTGAACTAATCCTCACTAGGCTATAAAAATTGATGTGACACATTCTTCTATGCCATAGCCAACTTTCATTTTGCTGATTCATAAAAAACATACCATTAGCACCTTTAAGCTGATAAACATTTCCATCTATCCTTCTTGTAGCAACCATAGTTTCAGAGCCTTTTCTGATCTCATGACCATCATCCTGAAACACAAGGTTATATCCTTTGCTACACATTTTTCCTACACTCAAAAGGTTATGTCAGAGACCCTTAACATAAAGAACATCATATGTATTATGCTTTCCATAAAAACTGATTGAACCTTTTCCACATATCTTAGCAGATGTATCATCACCAAAATTAACAAGACCTCCTTCTAATTTCTCAAGTTTGAAAAAATTACTCTTATCACCAGTCATATGATTTGAGCATCCACTTTCAATGATCTAGTTATTCTTCTATTCTCTAGCATGAGAAGCACTCACCATTGCTCCTTGAATATTATGACCTATTTTTGAAGCACTTTCCTTCATACATTTCTCAGGGTTAGTAGAATTAGTTCCATCATTTAGAGCCATGAACAAGCATTCATTATCCTCATCATCAAAGTAATCAAATTCATCATCAAATATACTAGCATCTTCTTTAACATAATAACTTCTCTTAATTGATTTACCTTTGTTCTCTTTATATTTATCTTTTTGAAGCTTTGATAGGACATATTGAAGCATAATGACCAGTCTTTCCACAATTGAAACATTTGAAAGGTAACTTACCTCTGTATTTTCCAGTGCCCTTTTTCATTCTCCTCACAAAATTTTCTTCTACATCATCAACATCATTCAGATCTGATTCCTCATTCCTTTTAGCTTTGCCAACTTTAAATGTAGTCTCAATTTTTGAATCACTTGGACCAAATTCTCTTAATTCAAAAGCAGTTAAAGTACCAAGCAACTAATATCTAGAATACTAATCTAAATTTTGAGCTTCTTTAATAGCAAAAACTTTTTGACTATAGGATTTAGGTTGAGTTCTTGGCACCTTATTTACCACCTCATCTTCGAGTTTTCCACCAAGGACTTTAATGGAATTGACAACTTCGTCCATTTTCTACATGTAGAGCTTGTAATATCTTCATCCTCTGACATTTACAGGGTTTCAAACTTGATCTTTAGATTCTACATCTTAGCTTGCTTGAATTTTTCATCTCCTTCATAAACACTTTCTAGCTTCTTCCAGATCTTACTAGCAGATTTGAGATTCATAACTTTCACAAGTTCAGTATTATAAAGACCACTCAAAAGAGAATACCTTGCTTTCCAATTGTTCTCATAGGCCTTGATCTCATCATCAGTGCTCAGACCATTTACAGGCACAAAATATCCAGATTCAACTGACTTCCAAACTCCAAACCCTAGAAAAATAAGAAAACCTTCCATCTTGGTCTTCCAGAATGCATAATCTAATCCATCAAATAGAGGAGCCTCCTTCTTGTGCACCATCCTAGATCTCAAGCAATTAATATTTCTTCCAAGGAACCAACTCTGATACCAATTATTGAATGTAGAAGACAACCAAGAGGGGGGGTGAATCAATTGTTCATTAAAACACCAAACCCTCATTAACATTAAGATCCTGTTAGAAGATTAATCTTTACTTGGTAAAGGTTATTCTTTAATTGTAATTTTTTATTAACTTGTAGGAATATTCCAAAGGAATCCCTACAAGTCTTTTGTCTTTTTGTCATCTCACACATGTGTGAGGATGACTTATTTTTTAATTCCTTTATTAAGGAATATTTGTAACCACCTCCTTAAGAGGTGACACTTTGCACACACATAGATGAATGGTGGCATTCATTGAGTTGGGAGTTACATTCTAACTCCTTCTTCTCACCTCTACTTATTGAGGTGCCTCTCATCTCATTCTTCAAGACTCATGCAAGCAAGCTAAGGCTGAAGCTCTCTCTCTTTGTATTATTCTTTAGGCATTTTGCCTCCATTCATAATATTGGGGTTTTTTCTTATTTTTTCCCCTTAACAAATTCTTGTGTCTCTCTTGCTTTGGTGGTGTTTGGTTTGGCTACTTCAATTTATTTGGTAATCTCTTTCCTTCAAACAATTGCTCTTTATTAGTACTTTCCATTGCTCTTTTTTATTTCCTTTCATGGTATCAGAGCTTGGTATTACTAATATTTTGTGAGCTACATTGTTGAAGGTTTACCAGATTTTTCAACACACCATTGGAGGCACTCAAAGAGAAAAAGAGAAGAGCCAAAAGTCTAATCTTGTTTTTTGTTTGATATATTTTTCTAACCATTGTGCAGGATTTCTTATCTAAATATTTCTAAGTTTTTCAAATTTCAATTTTGTGCAATATATTTTGCATGCATGATTTATTTATTTATTTTTGCAGAAAAATTTAAAAATCCATTTTTTGCATATTAAAATTTTTGTAAAAAATCAATTTTTTTAGGGGCTGTAACTCTAGTTCAGAAATTCCTTTTAGAAAAAAGCTAATCTATTTTTTTTGCAAATCTGTATATTAGATCTGTAAAAAAAATCCATTATAATTTGCATGCATGTTTATTTTTTGCAGATTTTTAGAAACCCTCAAATAAAGGATTATAGTTCAGTCTTTTTTAAAAAAAAATTATTTCTGTATGTCATAATTTGCATGTTCAAATTTCTGTAAAAAAATCAATTTCTGTAAATAATTTTTTTTTTTTACGGATCTAACCCTAGTTCCAATTTTATTTTATTTTTTTAAAAAAGACTAATCTGCTTTTTGCAAATCTCTAAAAAAAAAAAAATCTCTATATTCTACATATTTGCATCTTTGCATGTTCGAATTTCTGTAAAAAAATCAATTTTTTTTTAAGCTCTAACCCTAGTTTAGAAATCTTTTCAAATAAATCAAATAAATCTTTCTTTTTCAAACTTGACACGTTCTTACAGAAGTTTTTTTTTAAATAATAAATAAATATCTAAAACCCAAATTTTTATTCATACAGTAAATAATAAATTCAAATAAAAAAACTTTTGCAGCCCTTGCCCCTCTGTTGCTCGAACCATGGCTTTTTGTTGTAATCTTGGCCCTTGAAAAAGCTGCTAAATATCCCCTCTGGCCTGCTGCTTCGAAAAAGCTGCTAAATATCCCCTCTGGCCTGCTGCTTCGTCTCTCAAAACCCTTGCTGTTGCTTCTCCTCACACTTCACCTCTTACTTGCCTCTTTTCTATTTCCTTTCAAAAAAGCAGAGGGAAAAGAGGTAAAATCTCTTTTGTTTTAAAAAAGATTTCATTTTAAATGAAAAATCTTTCCCTCCCACGTAGGAGGTAAAAGTTTCTTTTTATGAAAAATGTGTTTTTCCTCTTTTTAAAGAATCTTCCTATTTTTAAGGTTTTAAAAAAAAAGTTTAATCTTTTAAATCTTTCATTTCATATTTATTAGTTTATAACTTTAAAACTTTAATGTAGTTTTATTTATTAGTTTTAAATTAATATTATATAACTTTAGTAATTTTTCATAATTTATATTCTTAATTTAATTTTATATTTAAATCAATTAATTTTTTTTAAAATCTAATTTATATTGATATTATTTAATTATATATCTTTTTAGATTGATTATTTTACAAATATAAGATATTTACTTTTTCTCTAACTAAAAGGAGATTGTTTTTAATCAAAAGTGGTATTTTTTTTTAAGCAAATATTTACAATACTTATTATTTTTCTCAAAAAGTTGTGATTTTTTATTTTTGGCAATCATGTCAACTTTAATTCCTGAAATTAAATTAAATTCTTCTAACTATCATTCTTGGAAAACTCATATATGCTTTATTTTTCGGTTTAAACATCTTTTAGATGTAGCTACAGATCTTAAATCTAAACCAGGTTCATCTGCATCCAAAGATGAAATCGAAAAATGGAATCTCAAAAATGAAGAAGCCCTTGGCCTCATAGGTATCTCCATGTCCCCTGAACTTTATGTTCACATTGGGACATGTACAACTGCCTATGAAGCATGGGGCAAACTCAAAACAATTTATGATAGTACAAATGAATCAAGAAAAATTCAAATTCAAGATCAACTTGAAGATTTGAGGTATTCTGATTTTAAATCTATGGATGAATTTTTATTGAAATTTGATGCTTTAAATAGTCAATTGGATGGTTTAGGAGTTAAATTAGATAATCTTAGATTAATTCATCTTATTCTTAAAAAGTGTCTTCCTAGACAATTTCAGCAATTCATTACTAATATTCATGCTCAATTAGCTATTCCTTCTTTAGCTACTCAGTTAACTTATGATATTTTTCGTGATTTATTAAGACAAGAAGAGGCTAAGTTAATTCAGTTTGGTACTCTTAAGTCTAATGAACATGCTTTCTTATCTAATCATAAGCAAAATTTTAAACCTCATTATAATAATGGCAATGATCCTAGAGAGTTTAACTCTTCTAAGAGACCACATTGCACTTATTGCAATAAGGATGGTCATTGGCAAAATACTTGTTTTAAAAAGAAAAATGAGAAAAAACATATGAATCAAAATAATCAACAGTTTCATAACAATGGTAATCAATCTAGACGTGCTTTTACATGTAGTTTTAATGTTTCTAAACCTTTTGAATGGGTTAATGATTCAAGTGCATCTCAACATGTTACTTCACATAAATAGTTTATTTTTTAAATAACTTCACAAGTATTTTATTATTGGACTTGATCAACCCAATAATAGTGTACTTGTTTTTACTCAATTATATTTGGAATATGAAAAGGGGATATTCATGTAGTCATGAATGCATGAATATCATCTTAAATGACTTATTTATACTTAATAATTATTCTCTTCATAGCATGCATTTCCCATTATTCCATCACAATTTTTTTAAATATTATTATTATTATTATTTATAACTTAAGGTGGATTGATTTGTGGCTTGAGAAATTATCATTCTCTCTACCTAAGTCTTGATCTATTACAATATTTAAAACAAATCTAGTGTTTCCTTCTCAACTACAATTATGTTGTTTTGAAAAAGGGAATTTGATATTTTATTGTGTCTCATTAATTTGATATTGGGCCTTATTGGTCAATTTGTCTTTTTGATGGATTTATTTCATCTATATATTTTTGAAAATTAAAAGCTCATTGGAGTATTTGCCTTCTTGATGGATTTATTCCATCTATATATGTTTTGCAAGTTAATCACTTTATCAAGTCTCAATGGAGCCTTTACATATAATTTTTGTGCTAGTCACATTTGCAGTAATGTTGCATAGGGAGCCCTATCTATAATGAATCATATATTTTATCAAGTCTCATTGGAGTTTTTTTTTGGGACCCATGGAAAATATTTCCATCCACTTTGATGGTATGCACTTACTTATTTATGTTGAACTTAGATCTATTTTCTTAATTGATGGGGATCAAGTTCTTGAAACTTTTATGTTTCATTATTTTTTTTTTTGAAGGCAATATGGTTTTTATACCATTATTAGGACTATTGATATTGATTTTTTTTTACTAAGGAACTATGGGTTTTTTTAAAAACCATCTTTAGGACTAATTTTCAAAGTCCTTTATTATTAATCTTGACACAATTTCCCTTTACATTACAACAAATGGTGTAGTGAGAGGAAACCTAGAACTATTATTGCTATGTCTAGATATATTGACATTTTATAATTTGGGTTATCCTTTCTTTCTATCTCATGGTTTCATTAAAAGTAAAAATGATCCAAATTTATATATTAAGCATAGTGAAATGATATTGTGATTATTATTTTATATGTTGATGATTTAATTGTCACTTCTAGTTCTAACATTTTGCTTAGTGATGTTAAGTCTCAACTCAATCAACAATTTCAAATGAGTGATTTGGGCCTATTACATTATTATTTTTATGCAAAATTGGAAAACACCTAAAGTGTTGGATTGGTTTCTAGATTTATGTCTAAACCACAAAAAAACTCATTTTAAAGTTGCAAAAAGAATTTTAAGATATGTCAAAGGCACTCTTAATCTTGGTCTCTTTTACGATTCAAATTGTGATTTTTCTATAAAAGGTTATACTGATTTAGATTTAGGAGGTGGTCCCAATGATGGGAGATCCACTTGTGGTTATTGTTTCTTTGTTGGATCAGGTGCAATCTCATCGAATAGTAAGAAACAACAATCTACTTCTATTTTTTCTACAGAAGCTGAATATAAAGGTTGTACAAATGCATCTAAAGAAGCATTATGGTTAAGAAGATTACTTAAAGACTTGGGTCTACCTTAAAGGATCCTACTCCTTTATATTGTGATAATCAAAGTGCTATTGCTTTGGCAAAGAATCCAATTTTTCATGCAAGGACCAAGCACATTTCTCTTCAACATCATCTCATTAGAGAGCAAATTGAAGACAAGAAAATTTCTCTTTTGTATTGTAAAGGTGAAGATCAAGTTGCAGATATTCTCACCAAAGCTCTTTGTAAAGATAAATTTCTCTTCCATTGTAAAAATCTTGGATTACAACCCATTGAAGGGTTTGATGTAACCTCCCAAGTAAAGCTTAAGGGGGGATGTTAGAAGATTAATCTTTACTTGGTAAAGGTTATTCTTTAATTGTAATTTTTTATTAACTTGTAGGAATATTCCAAAGGAATCCCTACAAGTCTTTTGTCTTTTTGTCATCTCACACATGTGTGAGGATGGACTTATTTTTTAATTCCTTTATTATGAATATTTGTAACCACCTCCTTAAGAGGTGACACTTTGCACGCACATAGATGAATGGTGGCATTCATTGAGTTGGGAGTTACATTCTAACTCCTTCTTCTCACCTCTACTTATTGAGGTGCCTCTCATCTCATTCTTCAAGACTCATGCAAGCAAGCTAAGGCTGAAGCTCTCTCTCTTTGTATTATTCTTTAGGCATTTTGCCTCCATTCATAATATTGGGGTTTTTTCTTATTTTTTCCCCTTAACAAATTCTTGTGTCTCTCTTGCTTTGGTGGTGTTTGGTTTGGCTACTTCAATTTATTTGGTAATCTCTTTCCTTCAAACAATTGCTCTTTATTAGTACTTTCCATTGCTCTTTTTTATTTCCTTTCAGATCCACATTAACCTTATTAGACTTTAATCTGTTAGAATGATTTAACATGTAAGTAGATAATAGAAACTGAAAGGACAACAACAACATACATAGTAGAACACCAAATTTATGTGGAAAAATTAAGAAGGGAAAAACCACAGTGAGGATTATCTCACAATATAAAGTAATTACAACACTGGATACAATAGGCTCACTACTGAAGGGCTCACTGCCCAGATGAAAGAAGGGCTCACTACTAGTGGCTCATTGTCAGATTACAAAAATAAGAAAGAAGATTGCTACAATGAGAAATCCATCTTAGAGCAACAAAAAGGTTCCACCACAATTGTACCACTAGTATATTCGCTCTCTCTTTGAAGAATGTAGACACCTTCTACTCACTGCTTCCAATAGTCTTGGCCATTTAAGATCACATTGCACTTCACACTTTCACACTTCACATCATAATTCACATCACACGCACATCACACATTCATCCTCCATCAACTCAACACACATATATGCCCATTGCAACCTTGAAAACAATTCACAAGGTCAACGATGCATCTCAACCATGCAAATTCAAATTAGGTTGGTACTTAGCATTCCCCTAGCAGAAAGGAATGAAAGTGGACCATACCATGCCTTAATTAAAACATAAATCCATAGATATACGTTGCACCACACTTCCATAAACACCGAAGAATTTCCACAATTAGTGTAAACACCCAAGGTCGACCGAACCTGTGTAAACACCATTGGACATTTAAGTACATGCTTCCTTAAATCCAAAGATGAATCACAGAAAAAATACATCACTTGAACATAATCTCAAATATTCCATAAACACCTTGAAATCTAACAAATTCCTTCAGAACAACTTTCACCTAAAGAACACATTCATCCAGTACACCTAGTTAACCTTCCACATACTGTAACACATGAATCCAACCTTGTGGAGCATCAAACTTCAGAAAAATCAAACTGAAGATAGATATGAGAAATGTAAGCACACCCTTAGATTCGCAAGACCAAAAACCATACTATGGAGAAATGCAGAGCAAAACCATTTCTCCCAGACACTACTGTAATACAAGTTGTTAACACACTAGTGAACACAACTTTCTTTACACAATGATCCAGGGCAAGAAATTATAGATATAACACCTCTAAACAACTCTAATCATCATATCCAAACAAAATAAGTAGGTCTTCAACACAAAAGAAATGTGGAGCAAAACCAGATCACTACTCTGCTATACAAAACACCTCTCAACCACACTAGTTTATCTTTTATTCAAATTTTCTCAAAAGCACTTGGAAAACAAGCACCACAAACACATCCTCATCATCTTCAATACTTCCTCATCAACATCAGACCAATTGGACTAGCTCAACTCAACCACACACAAGAAGTTGAACATCCACCATCAGAAGCTTATCAAAGCAACACTAGAGGTTGACACCAGTGACACTACTAATGAAAACATAATGCAGCTAATCAAAGCACCGTTACAAACTTCCAACAATCACTCCATAGACCTATTGATATCAATGACAACACAAGTTATCCATACTTCCAACAAGTTTTTCCTAAATGAGTTTACTTAAAAGTTAATGCAAACACAAAAAGATTCTCTACCAACTAAATAATAAAATTGTTTTTCTTTCTAGTTAGATTGCTTAACATGCCTTACATAAACTAAATTCTTTATCTAAATGACATTCAATTGTGAAATTATAAAAAAATAAGAAATTGGTTGATTTACTTGCAATTAAATTTATGAGTGACAAAATTGTTTAAAGACAGTTAAAAGGTAATAAGAATGAAAGATGTAAACTAGATAAGTTAATCACAAGATCATGAATTCAATCATACATATTATTGATAACTCTTAAATGGTACTAAAGTATTAGGGTAAATCTTGGTAATAAAAAAAAAATGATATTTTTATTATTAAGAAAATTTATAAGTGTGAGTATTAGGAATAGGAGCATCTCATAGTGTGAGAAATTGATTTTAATTAAAAATATATTTAATAGGTTATATTATATTTAAATTTTTATCAATGTGGAATTTGTATATTTATATTGAATTTCATGTAGCTTTAGGATTTTTCTAACATAATTTCTTAGTAAAATTACATAGTGATAAATGGTACATTCTTAGATTAAGTTCGACTCATTCTTCAAATTTGTATCCATCTTTATTTGTACATATTTCTATATATTAACCTTATTTTATTTTTGTATTTTGTTATTATTAATCATTTGTTTCACTTATCATCACACTCATATTAATACATTCATTCCCCATCTTGATCTATTTGTTCCTTCTTGTTATTTTATAATCACATAGTGCTCATGATCAATCTCAAGTTGCATGGGATTCACCCCTAAATTTTAAAATTTGTCAAATGTTGACCCTTTTCACTAATTATTGAGAGTTAACTTGGTGCCCATTTGTGTGAGATTTGTTATGTCTTAGAATTGAAGGCACAAAGGCATTCATTTATGCATTTAAATAATATCTGGGAATAAGAAAGAATATTCAAACGTTCACATTATAAGAGTATTCATCTCAGGAAAACTTTAATTTGGGGTAATAAAACTAATGCATGTACATCAATATTTGCATATGGCCCACTAGATCCTTGAGTTCAAGTTGTATTCAACCATTAATTAAGGTCATAAGTTTTGTCTAGTGAGGGAGTTAATTAAACAAAACTTGACCCTTGCAATTCAATAGCTTCCCTAAGCTATTTGTAAATATTGTTTGTCCTTGTGTACCCCTAGATACCAAAAATAGAGGTGACATAATTTGTAGTTTGATTGATCCCACAAATTACTAGGATATATATGCACCTTAAAGGTTAGTTTTGTGCTACTTGAGATCAATATTGAGCCATTTAAAATCAACCCATAATTTTTTTGAGTTGGTTACAATTTTGAAACAATGAGCACATTGCCAAATTGATTATGCCACACGTATTAGCATTACTCTTCATTGTTGTTCCAAGAGATAAGTACCCCAATTCTCTCACATTTAATATCCAATAAGAATGTTTTAATTTATTAATTCCCAAATTTAATTAATTTAAGTTAATTGTGTTTTAATTGTTTCATTCATTTATTTAGCCTTAGATTAATTCATGTAAAACATTTTATTTTCATTATTAGTGAACTCATCTATACTTGCACCTTGGGATGACACCTTCATTCTTTTAAGGTTTTTAAGTTGGATAGAATTTTAATTTTATCATTTTCTTTCAAATTTCCTAAGGTTTGGATTTATCTTTTTTCACATATGCTTATCATACTTTAGTTAAGGTTTGAGCAAAAATCCATGCTAATTTTTGAAAATTTATCCATCCAAAATTCTTGGTTTGAGGGAGGTGGTTCAAGTTTACAAGTGAACTACAAATTTTTGGGCTCATTTATGGAATGGCCTCCCTCCCTTCTCTATTTTTTTTCAAATTAAATGAGTGTAAATAAATCATGGAAGATGTATGGGTGCAAGGTTGCATATTATTTAGGAGGGAGAGATACAATATATGATAAAGAGGGGTTGGAAATATTTTAGAAATGCTCCAGTTCCTCAAGCTCAAAAGTCAAACTTGTAGAGGAATTAGGGAAGAGAAGAGTAATTATTAGTTGGTAGAAAACAATGGGATGGTCCAATTGAAAAAACTCTCATTGTGAATAGGAGAAACAAAGTCCAATTTTAATATAAGAATTTTGGGACACCTGAAGAATGCAACCATGCCATTATTATATGTAAATTTTTAGAAAAAGGTTAAAAAATTAAGTGTACTAAAAATATGAAGAAATGAAAAATAGAGTGATGATGTAGAATTCAAAATAGTTCATGCTCCTTATCTGTGCTTCGACATTCTGCAAACGTCTCTCTACTAGAGTAGTTGCAACTACAACATCTAATAAAATTTCTCTATCTTTTATGCTTTGATGGATGTCTATACCTTGTTCAAAAGCTCCTATTTTGGCACAGGCTAAGAGGATGCTGACAAAGGTTGTAGAATATGGCTTTACATCTTCCAATTGCATTTGCTTGAAAGTTCCTAACGTCTTTATAAGAAATCAATTTTGTGAGAAATCTCCAATCAGGGCATTCCATGAGAACATGTTTCTTCGAGGCATTCTGTTAAACAGTTGACGTGCCTTGTTTATGCTTCTACATTTTGCATATCCTGCAATCATGACAATCCATTAGATTACATATCTTTGAATTATTCTGTCAAATAGTTCACACCCCTTTTCTATGCTTCCATATTTTGCATATATGTCTACCAGGGTAGTTGCAACTACAACATCCAATGAATGCCATCCTCCTTTGAGGGATTCCATACCCTATTAACAAAATCCCATTTTGGCATAGGCATGGAGACTGTTGAAAATGGTAGTGAAGTTTGGCTTTACACCTACCAATTGCATTTGCTTGAAAGTTCCTAAAGCCTTTTCAACAAATCCATTTTGGGTATATCCCACATTCCATGAGACTATATTTCTTTCAGACACTCGGGCCAACAAATCACATGCCTTATCCTTTTGTTTGCTGCTATAACCATATTCACCATGAGGCAATTTGTTTCTTTTATCCATTCAAACTTCTTGAGCATGAAACAGTGATTTGAATTTGGTTTTGCAGCTTCGCTTATGTGCGGGAATTGCACAGATGACTGCTGACTACTACGGTTTACGAGACTGTTTAGGAGAACAAAAAAAGAGTCCATGAAAGCAACAGACTGCATGGGCCCCACACCATCCACCTAAGCAGTCAAAGCTTTGTGTGTGATGGTTAAGCCCGACCGGTTTAACATTTCACAAGATATAGAGTGGATTTGTTGAGGCTGAGAGACATACCCCTAGTGATAGAAGATGCAACGATTGTGGAGTGGTTCCTATTTTTAGGTAACTTTAGAACAATGAATTGATGTAGCATAGGGCGCTTGTGTCAAAGGGCTGCTGATTTTTAAAGAGGCTGAACAATTTGGAGCCTATATATGATCTTGAATGGCTTTGAGATTTTGATAGCATGCCAATAGGTGGTGGGTAATGGGGTAAAGGTTTAGATAATGAAACAATGGGTAGTATACGATAGCCTTGAAGGTATAGGCTAATTTTTTCTAGTAAGAGCTTTATGCAATCTTAAGAGCACAACTAGATTAGTGGTATTTTGATGTAAAACTTTTTTTTGAATTAATATAATAACACAATCCTAGATGTGATTTAGAGATCAAAACTTTAAAAAATCTTATAACATTTAATTTAACAAAGACAAAGAAAAGTTAAATATGTTATCCTATAAAAAGATAAGAATATCTAAATATCATCAAGTTTATAAAAATATATTTTAACTCTTATATAAGAACTTTAGATTAATAATTTTGATTAGGTTGTTTTGTGTTCAAAATTTAAAATTTTGAAATACCAAATTTAGTAGAATTATAGGCGATAAATTATCCATATTTTAATTAAATAAACTATATCTAACTAAAATTAAAGAACAAATATTATACTAATCTTAAATTCAATAAGTATCATGACATGTAAAGTGTCAGTGCATGATAAGACATGTGTAGATTGTTGGAGTGCAGTTAACATTGAGAGGGGGGGTGAATCAGTGTTAACACCAAATTAAATCTTTTTGAAAACTTTTAATGATTACTAGATTACAATCAAACTTGTGTTGTAAAAATGAAATGAACAAGTAGAGAACTTAACACATTTAGAGAATAACATAGAATTTGTCTTGAGTGGAAACCCTCCTGGGGAATAACACCACTCGAACTTGGCCTCACTGGCCTTATCTAAAAAATATTCTTTGTACAAAGCCTTAGTGGCTGATTTATCTCACTGACAATAATGCTATCTCACTGATAGTCTTATATTGCTATCTCACTGATAGTCTTATATTGCTATCTCACTAATAGTCTTATGAAATGTACAAATATGAAGTAATTTAAATACAGAGTTGATCTTTGTTTCACTAATCACATACTCTGTTTTGTCATGACCTCAAAATCAGAGTTACAATGTTTCAAGCTTCAAAAACCAATATATATTGATCTTCAGAAAAATATAATCTATGCTTTCCAAAACCTCTCATCCTCTCTTTTGAATGAGCATTACAAATCATTTTTTATATGTTCTCTATTTTGAAATAGAATTAGGTAAACAAAGAATCTGTTTGAAACCTGTATGAGCAACTTCCACATGAAACCGAATCTGCAACTACCTTTTGCCAAATGAAGGGTTACATTATTTACAAAGCTCAACCAAAACCCTTCGAAACTAAACAAGACCCAAAATTTCCAAGAAAAAACAAACAAATAACCGACAAATACCTACCACTAAATCTAAAGAGTAGACAAAATAACCCCATCACATTAACACAACCAAACCCATAAACTAACAACAGGGTTTTACTTAACACAAGAAATTGCAAACAAACCCTTTTACAACAGAATCTTCTTCAATAAGCCCGAATAGAGACATAAACAAGTATTTGCTCACTAAGATTAAGGAAAACAAAAAAACATGATTACTACATCTTTACAACGACTTTCACAATCTCAACTAAACGGCTATGAGTAGAACAAAAGAACAACATTTACTGAACATTACCAGTCACGAAACTTCAAAACTAACAACTGTAACATCATAATAAAGAAAATTACTAAAAGAGTATTTACAACACACTCTTATGTCTATCGGTTCTCAAATATCACTATGTAAAACAAAAAACAATGGAGAAGACTACACCTAGGCCGATGGCAGAAAACCCCAAAAACACTTTCAGCCACAACTTGCCCACTCGATCAACACCTAAGAAAAGTTCCTCTTACAACCATGCCATGATTAGGGTAATTCAAAAACTTCTAATGAAATGATATAATTATCGATGCTTAGCCAAGACTTTCAAAGTCTTTCTCAATCCAACATAATGATTTACAAATCCAAGCATTTTGATGGGAAAGAATTCCCAATAAAGTCAAACAAAATAATGATCACTGACAACCTTTTTTTCAATCTTTTTCAAACATAAGTTTTTGAATAAAACAATTTTCCACCCTTTTGTTTTAATAATTTCTCCATGACGATGATGCTTTGTATATAATGTGTCATTATGCCCACTCTTTAAAAAAAAAATTCATCCACAATAATTTCAAAAACAATTTGGAGAACAATATTACTTTATGAAAAATGTAGCAATGCCCCTTTTAGAATATAGCCTTTATCACTGCACTTTATCAAAGATGCCAATAGATATGCAAATGAACTTTACAATACCAAACTGATCATAGGCCAAACTAGCTATATCACCATGGAATTATACCAAATGTAGATGAAGATGCTAAAATGGATCAGCATGGATATATAAACTCATGCAAAACTGAAAGAAATCACCATGTGCATAACTTGTAACTTCAACCTTAGTGTATTGACATTAATTCCAAATGATACTAAGGGACAACAAACTCCCCCTTTGGCATTGATGTCAAACACAAAGGGTTATCAATAAGAACATAGCTATAATATACCTGTTATGAACATGATGACTGCATGAAGTACATACCCATCCTGTCACATATCATAGAAACCATCAGATACAACTGAAGACTAAATAAACAAAGCATATCACCATAAATATTGCATATCACTGTGAGACATAGCACTGCCAAAAACACAAGTTGAATTGAAAACACAAGCTGATCTATACATAGCATGAAATTTGAACAAGCCAGAAAAAGAAACTATTAACATCATTGCCAAAAACAGGCTTCCAAAATCTCCAAAGAAACCAAATTCTTTTGCCAAATTCTCCCCCTTTTGACACAATGCCAAAGACAAAAAATTGAGCCAAACATGAAATGTACTCTGAAATGCCAAATAGATACTAAGGGACAAAGGAATATGCATGAATTTCTCCCCCTGTTTCCATGAACAAAAATTAACATGGAAGAGAATTGATAGAGACAACACCAAGCTTGTCTCGTAGTGTTTCAAACTGAGCTTTAGGAAGGGGTTTGGTAAAGATATCTGCCACCTGATCACTAGATTGCACAAATTCTAGTATAACTTCATTTGCCAACACCTTTTCACGTAGAAAATGATACCATATACCAATATGTTTAGTTCTAGAATGATGTACAGGGTTTTTAGAGATATTAATGGTACTTGTATTATCACATAAAATGTGAATAGGTCTAACAACATCAACCTGTATGTCCTTCAAGGTCCGAACCATCCAAAGCACTTGAGTACAATAGGTAGCAACTGCTATATATTCAACCTCAATAGTTGACAAGGATACTAAATCCTGCTTCTTGTTATGCCAGGCTACTAATCTACCTCCAAGATAGAAAGCACCACCTGAAGTGCTTCTCTTGTCATCAATATTTCCAGCCCAGTCAACATCAGTGTAAACAACCAAAGTGAAATCACCATGCTTAGGGTACCACAAGCCAAAATCTATTATGCCAACAACATACTTCAAAATTATTTTTACAACATTCAAATGTGACATTTTAGGTGCAGATTGAAATCGTGAAACCAAGCATACAACATGCATAATATTGGCAGCCATATATAAAAGACTACCAATCATGGATCTATATAGAGTATGATCCACAGTAGGCTGATCAGTGTCCTTTGAAAGTTTACAACTAGTTTCCATAGGAGTCCCAACTGGTTTACAATCAATCATCTAATTTTTTTTTAGCATTTCTTTAGCATATTTTGTTTGTGAGATAAATATCCCTTTATCAAGTTGACTAACTTGAAGACCCAAAAAGAAAGAAAGCTCACCAATCATTAAAATTTCAAATTTAGACTTCTTGATTACTGGAAATTCAGAGCACAAAGCATCATTATTACTGCCAAATATAATATCATCAACATAAACAACAACAACTATAATACTGCCATCTCACTTTGAAGTATAAATTGTTGTCTACTACACCTTTTGAGAAGCCCTTTTCATGTAAATAGGTGTCCAACTTTGAATACCAGGCTCTAGGAGCTTGTTTTCGACCATAGAGGTCCTTTTTCAGCCTGTATACATAACATTCTTTACCTGCAACAACAAAGCCTTCAGGTTGTTCCATATAAACTTCTTCTGTCAAGTCACCATTGAGAAAATCAATTTTAACATCCATTTGATATACTTTAAAACCTTTATAGAAATAATAGGCCAAAAACATTCTAATTGCTTATAGTCTAGCTACAGGAGCAAAAGTTTCATCAAAATATAGACCTTCAATTTGAGAGTAGCCTTTGCAAACTAATCTAGCTTTGTTTCTGACTATATTCCCTTGTTCATCCAATTTATTCCTAAAGACCCATTTTGCACCAGTGACATTTTAGTTTTTAGGTCTAGGAACTAGTTCCCAAGTCTTATTTTTCTCAATTTGTGCAAGTTCTTCATGCATAGCCTTAATCCAACAATTATCACTACTAGCCTCAGAATATGTCTTAGGCTCTATTTCAAAAATCAAAGACAAATAGACTTGTTCATCAATATCTTTTGTACCTGAAAGTTGTCTTCTAGTTTGAACTCCTTTTGTTTCATCACTAATAATTTGATCAGAAGGATGTCTCTTTTTCATTATCCTAGAAGACAACTGAGAGGTAGGTTGGGAGGAAGGTTCAACAACATCAGCAGGCACATTTTGTTCAGTTGACTTATCAGGTTCTGTTGAATCTGAAGGTTCATTTTGATCTTGCAAATTTGTATTAGGTGACTGCAGTATAAAATCATCATCATCATCAAATTTCTTTTGTAGTTCACAATTTTGTAAGGTTTCATCAACCTTTACATTGGCACTTTCCACAATTTTCCTTAACCTTTTATTGTAACATTTATATGCTTTATTGTGTGTAGAATATCCCAAAAATATGCCCTCATCACACCTTGATTCAAAACTTCCAATGCCATCAGTGTCCTTTATAAAGCACTTGCTGCCAATTTTTTTGAAATATCCTACATTAGCAGTCTTACCATACCATAATTCATATGGTGTATGTTGTGTTTTAGTTCTTATCTGAACTCTATTTAGAATGTAAACAACAATATGCATTGCTTCTTTCTAGTATGTATTTGGTAAAGTTGCATCATGTAACATGGCTCTTTCCATTTCATTCACTGTTCAATTTTTGCATTCAACAACACCATTTTGTTGTGGTGTCCTAGAGGCTAAATATTGCCTCTTTATTCCATGTTCTTCATAATAGTCAACAAACTCTTGTGAGGTAAATTCACCTCCTCTATTTGACCTAAGACACTATTTTGTTGTGGTGTCCTAGAGGCTAAATATTGCCTCTTTATTCCATGTTCTTCACAATAGTCAACAAACTCTTGTGAGGTAAATTCACCTCCTCTATCTAACCTAAGACACTTAATTTTCAGATCTGATTCAATTTCAACCAACTTTTTGAAAACTTTAAACCTATGAAAAGCTTCTCCTTTATGTATCAGAAATGTTACCCAAGTCATACGAGTATAGTCATCTATAAAAAGCCTAAAATACCTCTCATTATTTAAGGACTTAGTCCTTGTTGGTCCACATAGATCAGTGTCAACAAGCTGCAGTGGTCTGGTTGATGTGTATTCTTTAGTTTTGAAACTTGCTCTAGCGTGTTTTCCTTCTTGACATTCCTTATAGATCTAATTATCTAGTTTAGATATCATAGGCATATTCCTAACATTTTGATTTTTACTTATCTTTACTAGATTGTCATAGATAATATGACCAAATCTTCTATGCCATAACCTAGACTCATCAATTTGACTCATGAAGCAAACATTAGTTTCTTGCTTATTATTTGAGCTCTCTTGCAGATAATACACATTACCATTTGTTCTGTAACCTGCTGCTACTGATTTACTAGATTTTCTTTGAATTCCACACCCAAAGTCAAAGAACTTTATTTCAAAGCCATTATCACAAATTTGGCTTACACTTAAGAGATTATGAATTAGTCCTTTCACATAATACACATCATTGACAAGAATCTCATTTTCAAGCAGAATAGTACCTTTTCCTACTATTGGAATACAATGATCATTTCCAAACTTTACAAAACCAGAATAATTTTCATAGTCTACAAACCTATTTTTCTCACCAATCATATGATGAGAACAACCACATCAAGAATCCAAAAAAATTTCTGATAGAGTGAAAAGTTGTTTCAACTATCAAGGCTTTAACTTCTTTAGGTCTCCAAACAAGTTTTGTCTCTTTAGATATGTTTGACTGCACTTTTAGATTAGATCTGCAAAATGTTACTATATGACCTACTTCATTTCATTTATAACATTGAAGATTGACAAGAAACTTATAGAGATTTCCATTAACAATATTGTAATTTCTCTTAGACAAAATCTTGCAAGTACCAGCCTTATGACCAAATTGTTTACAATTGAAACAATAACCATTGAAACTAGGACTTGTTACCCAAATTTCACCTATAGGCTCAACATGCGAAAATTGTGTTTTAAATTCAGCACGTGGATTAAATGTGGCTCCCATAAGGGTTGAGCCCAGCGTGCAGGTGTTCGGTTTTTGGGGTGGGTCTTTGTCTTTTGTTTTCCCTTGTTTTTCCCCTTTCTGTTTTGTTTTCCTTGGGCCCTTTTTCCTTTTGCTCTGTCGGGGGCGGAGTCGGGACTGAAACCGAACTTTGAAAACTTTTCCAAAGTTCCAGTTTCTTTGTTCCGGTTCGCGCCTTTGTCCGTTTGTTTCTTTTGACCTTTCGTTTGAGTGGTTCCCCTCTTTCCGTTGTTTTTATCACTTCCTTTGGTTGTTTTGGTGGATCTTAGGAGTTCTTTTATTTGCCCCCTAAGTTTTCCTTTTGGGTCTGGCGGAGCCGGGTCCGGGGCTAAGTCTAGACGAAGAACTTGTTTAGGGTTTCGAGTTCGGATTCCACCCCAGCTCCGACTTCGCCCTCTTTTGTTGTTTATTTGCTCCGTTGGTTGTTTTCGACTTAGGTTTTGGGTCCCTCTTTTTTGTTTCTTTTTCTTTGTTTTTGTGTCTGGTACCTTAGGAGTGTGTTCCTTTTTTTTTGGTTTTTTCTTTTTTTCGGTGGACCCAGAACCGGAACTGATTCCGAACTTAGAATTATTTCCAAGTTTTGTATTCCATTCTATTCCCGGTGCCGGTTCTGCCTCTTTTGTTTTGCCTTGCGCATCTTTGGTCTAGTTCCAGCAGACCCGAAACCGAGACTGGAACCGAACTTTGAAACTTTTCCAGGTTTCAAGTTCTAGTTCCCTCTCGGTCCGGGTTTCGCTGGTCTTGTTCTTTTTTGCTTTTTGTTCTGATCGTTTGGTCGCGGGATGTCTCCTCTTTGATCTTCCTTGCATTTTATTTCTTTCTTTTTGCCTTGTATGTTGCCAGGGGTGGGATCAGAATGAAATCCGAACTGGAAACTTCAGAAAAGTTTCGAGTTTGGATTTGGTTCTGGTTCCGGTTCCGCTGACTCTTTGTTTTTGCCCCATTCTGACTCCCGTCCCATTTCGGTTCTCATCCCGTTTCTGACTCCACCGAGGGGTTCGAGCTCACCGACATGGAATGAATCACTGTAACATCTGGCTGACCAGATGTAGTCTCCCTAAAATAAAATGGTCTCACCAAAGGAAGTTGAGCTCGCTACGACCTCTTGCCGATAGCGATTGTCTCAGCGACCACAATGGAATGAATCAAAATAACTCTGGCCACCCGCTATGAGGTTTTGTCGACCATCATATGTCTTTTTGAATGTTGCTGCGAGGTCTAATCGCATCGGGGAGACACGACTAGTGTCTCACCGACATGCGATTCTGCAGGAAGAACTTTTGACTGCCCGAGGAAGGTGGCGTGGCATCTTTTCAACCAATTGGAGGGGCCCATGGGAAGTTTGACGGATTGACTCCCCTGTAAAGAAAGATCGACCGAATGTGCGTGGCATGGATCGGCTCGATGAAGCAAGGGCGTTCGAATCTAACTGGGCAAATCTGATGCTGCTTCTCGAAGGGGGTCAACTTGTAGAAAGGATCTAGAGCAAGTGGAGGCCACGAGTCATGATAACAGCTGGGAGGTTGGCTGGAAAAAATGGGTCGACATTAATGACCATGCCATAGAGCATTCAAAGCGACTCTGACGAAGTCCCGAGGGTGGACACGAGGGCTGCAAATTGATGCGGTCGTTGTAAAAAATTGAAGGCCATGCCTAGGAGCGAGCTTTCACTGACATGAGCAGGGATACACATTTAATGCCTCATTAGCTTCATTCCAAAAAATGCTTCTAGGGTCGACATGTCTAGGCACCGACTCATTTTGTAACCCTAAGGCAGGGGCCGACATCTTTCTTGTATATAGGCATTTTTGCCTCTTTGTAAAGGAGTTCAGATTATGCATTCTGGAGAGTTAGTGATTTTTCTCAAATCCTTTCTCAACTAATGTAGATTTTGTAACTCATTTGGAGCATGATATATAAAATTTACCTTGTTTACCATTGATGGTTCAATTTTCCTTCTGGTTCTTGCAAAATATTGTGCATTTTCAGGTGATTCATCAAGCTACTTAGTGAAATCTTTCTTTTTCCTTATAGCTTTGTTTCATGTTAGCATGCCTTTCTTTGCAAAAGTAGCATTATGTAGGTTACAAACTGTGTTTACTCAATTGCACATGAGCTTTTAATTTGTGAAAATATGCTTTTCCTTCTTGAAAGTGTGTGCATGTCAAACCTGTTTGTATGCATAATCTACAGAATCTAGTTGTGCAGTCCCATATCCATCATCAGTATTCAAGTGTAACCTGAGTGTCTCATTGCTCTTGTCATTTAGGTGCATCACCATAGGATTTAGTTTTAATTTTAAAGCATTCTCCTTCTCCCTTTTCCTTACAGAATCAGTAGTTAGGTGATACCAAAAGAAGTCGACCTTCTCCGGAGGTTGACCTCTGCTTACAAGAAACCCACATCTTTAGAGGTCTTCCCATGTTACACTGAGGTGTTGAACATCCGGTTCAATAGGGTGCAACTCCAGGTGATAATAGTTTTGGCACGCCCAGTGGGACACAGTCAGAAGTAAAACTCCTAAGTCTTGTTGTTTTGATATGCTGACAGTGAGCTAATAGCCTTTTAAGAGGTCATTTTTTAAGCATATCTGGTGACTCTGAGTTTGGGAAGTAGCAGAAAAGCCAGTGCATTAATAAGAAATTCAACATACTAAGAGATTTGGTGTTTACCTCAGTATCATTCAGCCTTTGGAGGCAGTTCAAACAACACCTGGTGACTCTGAGCTCAAATCTTCTGGTTTCATAGGCACAAGTGTTGGTATTTCTCAAAAGAATCTGTTAGTTCTGAGTTTCTAGCTCTTTCAATGAAAAGATGTCAAATATTCATGAAAATGCTTACTATTACCCTCCACATCATGAGTATGTTGCTCCTACACCTTATCAGTCACATTCAACCAACCCTAATGTTGGTTTTAGCCCATTTTCCCTTGCAACAGCAGCCTATCAGCATGCTCAACATGCTTACCTCCTACCCACCCCTGCTTAATCTTTGGATCCACATTTGGATGTCCAAAATCAGCTCCAAGAGGTTGATTATATAAAGAATAACATGAATAACATGAAGGACATACTGTCAGACATCGCAAGGTAGATAGAAGAGTTTAGGAGGCAACAAGAGTACGATCAACAATAAGAAGAGATGGCCTATTAGGCCTACCTTCATGGGCATGAATTGGAAACACAAAGGAGACAGTTTGAGAATAGGCTCGAGGGAGAGTTAGCTGCAAAAGAGGAGCAAATGAAGCTTTTCCTTGCTCAAACAAAGAGGCATGAGGTCCAAGTAGCTACTTATATTCCACATCAACTTGTTCGGGAGGAGGTTCGTAACTTTAAATTTCCAAGTTTCAAGCAAAGTGAGTCTCTTACCCCTTTTGAAATCAAGGTTCCAAGTTTTAGAGATGTTTTACCAATACAAGAGCCTATGCTGGTACAACCTGAATTTGTCCAGCCGCATGAAACGCCTATTTTCCTTCAAGAAATTCAAGAGGTTCCTCAAGTTCCCTCTATTTCAATAGCTCAGTCCCTACAGGAGCCCATGAACTCTCATTTTCAGTCGTATCAAGAGCCTGAACCAAGTAATCAAATTACTGAACAACATTGGCAGCCTTCTTGGACCAAGCATTCTAACTTCAAAATACCAAATCTAGTTCAAGAGGCCCCTATTCCAAGTTTCAGAGATCCTCTTCTATTGCAAAGTCAAGTACATGTAGCAAATCAAGCTATGAATCTTCATGAACAGTCACCTGTTCTTATTCAAGAGGGCCAACTTATGCATGCATGTCCTGATACTATTTGCAAAATAGACTTGCAGCAGGAGGTGAACGAACATGATCGATCAGAACAACAGATGGAGGAGTTTCAAAAAAGGCAACTTGAGGGGAGTTTCAAAGAGCAAAGTGTTGCAGAAGAAGAGCAGCCCAGTGATCAAGTTAGTTCATTCACCATGGAGGAGATTAGAACTCCAAATCTGTTACATCTAGCTACGGAGGAATATAGAAAGCAACATCAACAAATGATTGAATAGAAGGAAGACAATGGAGAGTTGCTGATTGATGATAATTAGCAAGACAATAGGGCCTTAATTCAGGAAGAAAAGCCTGAAATTGAACCTGATTCTATCCTCCAAGGTGGTAAAGAATCAGAAAAAGTTGAGGGTTATGATGATCTTGAGCAACAACTTGTAGAGGTGTTGAAACTACAGGAGGAGCCTCATGAACCTATTTCCCAAGATTATATCTAGTTAGAGGAGCTTCCATTCTATTGTGCAGAGGAACTTGATATTTCATCACGACTAGAATTGTTGCCTTCCTTTATTGAGGAAAATAATCCTGAATCGGAATGTAATTCTTCCGGTAATGATAAGAACTATGAGCAGCTTCCTTTCTAGAGTATAAAGGAACCAGAGGTTGATGTATTAATTGAAAGTGTGTTGGAGGAAGTTATTTCATTTTTCTCCATTGGAGAAATGAGTGTTCATTTGGGAAAGCATAAACATACTGAGGAGGTTTCCATTTTTCCACCAAGTCGGCCACAGGGGTTATACCTTTCCAGCCAGCAAGGCGATAAAATGGTAGCCCATGAGCAAGAAATCAGCAAGGAGAGCTCAATTTTTGTCTTTACAAGGGGCTGTCCGACCAGAGATTTAGCCCAGATGGAGCTTGATAAAGCGCCAATGGTTAATCAGGTACTCACACATGGAGCCACAGCTGAAAGTGGCATAAGGGATGTACTTGCAGATGAAAAGGAGTGTGTTCAATTTACTTATCCTCCTTTGAATACAAATGTATATGATCAGTTTAAGGAGGAAAGTGAACTTGTTACCCTCTTTCATGAGGCAGTGCATTTATTTTTAAAACATTTTTCAATGTACCATCTCTATTCAGCTGCCATTAAGCTTGAGAGCCATTGCATATTGAAGAGAAAGGGCAGCTATTTCAATCATCCTGTAAATGGTTTTGTTTGACCAATTTCATACTGGTTAGTGTAGGGTAGGATTAGATGCAGTTTTCATTCCCTAAGTGTTGTCCCAACACAATAAATAGTTTTATTTCAGTTTTTCCTATTTTTCAGTAAGTTTCCAGTGTCTCGATCTGCACCATGAATCTCAACTGAGTTGCAGCCATGTATAAAGTTGCCCTGGGTCTGTTTCTGAGGTTTTCCTAATGACTCCATGCCTAATGGATAGGCCTAGGCTACTGGTCTTCATGTTTAGCAAGCAAACATCCAACAAAAGGTCGCCAGAAATGTTACCCAATTTTCACCTACGGGCTCAGTAGGCGAAAATTGTGTTTTAAATTTGGCACGTGGATTAAATGTGGCTCCCACAAGGGTTGAGCCCAACGTGCAGGTGTTTAGTTTTTGGGGTGGGTCTTTGTATTTTGTTTTTCTTTGTTTTTCTCCTATCTGTTTTGTTTTCCTTGGGCCCTTTTTCCTTTTGTTCTGTCGGGGGTGGAGTCGGGACCAAAACCGAACTTTGAAAACTTTTCCAAAGTTCCAGTTTTTGTTTTTGTTCTGGTTCCGCGCCTTTGTCCGTTTGTTTTCTTTTGACCTTTTGTTTGAGTGGTTCCTCCTCTTTCCATTGTTTTTATTGCTTCCTTTGGTTGTTTTGGTGGATCTTAGGAGTTCTTTTATTTGCCCCCTAAGTCTGCCTTTTGGGTTTGGCGGAGCCGGGTCCGGGGCTAAGTCTGGACGAAGAACTTGTTTAGGGTTTCGAGTTTGGATTCCACCCCGGCTCTGACTCTGCCCTCTTTTGTTGTTTATTTGCTCCGTTGGTTGTTTTCGACTTAGGTTTTGGGTCCCTCTTTTCTATTTCTTTTTCTTTGTTTTTGTGTATGGTGCCTTAGGAGTGTGTTCCTTTTTTTTGGGTTTTTTCTTTTTTCCGGCGGACCCAGAACCGAGACTGATTCTGAACTTAGAATTCTTTCCAAGTTTTGTATTTTGTTTCGTTCCCGGTCCCGGTTCCGCCTCTTTTTTTTGCCTTGTGCATCTTTGGTCTGGTTCTGGCGGACCCAAAACTGGGACTAGAACCGAATTTTGAAACTTTTCCAGGTTTCAAGTTCTGGTTCCCTCTCGGTCCGGGTTCTGCCGGTCTTGTTCTTTTTTTCTTTTTGTTCCGATCATTTGGTCGCGGGATGTCTCCTCTTTGATCTTCCTTGCATTTTCTTTCTTCCTTCTTGCCTTGTATGTTGCCGGGGGTGGGATTGGAATGAAATCTAAACTGGAAACTTCAAAAAAGTTTTGGGTTCCGATTTGGTTCCAATTCTGGTTTCGCCGACTCTTTGTTTTTGCCCCGTTCTGACTCCGGTCCCGTTTCGGTTCTCATCCCGTTTCTGAATTCACCGAGGGGCTCGAGCTCGCCGACATGGAATGAATCGCTGTAACGTCTGGCCGACCGGATGGAGTCTCCCTGAAATAAAATGGTCTTGCCAAAGGAAGTTGAGCTCGCTACGACCTCTTGCCGATAGCGATTATCTCAACAACCACATTGGAATGAATCGATATAACTCTGGCCGCCCGCTATGAGGTCTTGTTGACCATCGTATGTCTTGTCGAATGCTGCTGTGAGGTCTAATCACATCGGGGAGACATGGCTAGTGTCTCACCGACATATGATTATGTAGGAAGAACTTTTGACCACTCGAGGAAGGTGGCATGGCATCTTTTCAACCAATCGGAGGGGCCCATGGGCAGTTTGACGGATTGACTCCCCCTATAAAGAAAGATTGACGGAATGTGCGCGGCATGGATCGACTCGATGAAGGAAGGGCGTTCGAATCTAACTGGGAAAATTTGATGCTGCTTCTTGAAGGGGGTCAACTTGTAGAAAATATCTAGAGCAAGTGGAGGTCGCGAGTCACGATAATAGCTGGGAGGTCAGCTGGAAAAAGTGGTTCGACATTAATGACCATGCCGTAGAGCATTCAAAGTGACTCCGACGAAGTCCCGAGGGTGGACACGAGGGTTGCAGATTGATGCGGTCGTTGTAAAAAATATGAAGGCCATGCCTAGGAGTGAGCTTTCACCGACATGAGCAGGGGATACACATTTAATGCCTCATTTGTTTCATTCCAAAAAATGCTTCTAGGGCCGATGTGTCTAGGCACCAACTCATTTTGTAACCCTAAGGCAGGGGCCGACATCTTTCTTGTATATAGGGCATTTTTGCCTCTTTGTAAAGGAGTTTGGATTATGCATTCTGGAGAGTTAGTGATTTTTCTCAAATCCTTTCACAACTGATGTAGATTTTGTAACTCATTTGGAGCATGATATATAAAATTTACCTTGTTTACCATTGATGGTTCAATTTTCCTTCTAGTTCTTGCAAAATATTGTGCATTTTCAGGTGATTCATCAAGCTACTTAGTGAAATCTTTCTTTTTCCTTATAGCTTTATTTCATGTTAGCATGCCTTTCCTTGCAAAAGTAGCATTATGAAGGTTACGAACTGTGTTTACTCAATTGCACATGAGCTTTTAATTTGTGAAAATCTACTTTTCCTTCTTGAAAGTGTGTGTATATCAAACCTGTTTGTATGCATAATCTACAGAATCTAGTTGTACAGTCCCATATCCATCATCAGTATTCAAGTGTAACCTGAGTGTCTCATTGCTCTTGTCATTTAGGTGCATCACCATAGGATTTAGTTTTAATTTTAAAGCATTCTCCTTCTCCCTTTTCCTTACAGAATCAATAGTTAGGTGATACCAAAGGAAGCCGGCCTTCTCGGGAGGTCGACCTCTGTTTACAAGAAACCCACATCTTTAGAGGTCTTCCCATGTTACACTGAAGTGTTGAACATTAGGTTCAATAGGGTGCAACTCTAGGTGATAACAGGAATATCATCAGAAATCTTACCTTTTCCTTTACCACTGTGATTTGAGCATTGACCTTCATCAGGTGAGGCAAGCTGATTTCTCAGCTTAACAACTTCTACTTCCAAAGAGCAACATTTCTCCTCCTTAAGTTTCAATTTTTATTGAGTCACCTCAAGAATTTTTCTGATTTCTTCTCCTTTAAGAGTCAAATCAGAGATAGTTTGAATATTTTTCTGATCTTTATCTTTCAAAATAACTGCCTCTTTTCTCAATTTCTTAATTTCTTTGAGGGAAGATTTCAATTCTCCCTCAAGATCAATTTCATATTCATAATTAGAATCATCTTCCTTTATAGGAACAACTTCAGTCATAAATAAAATTTCTTCAGTTTCATCACAAGATTCAACTGAGTTACATCAGTTAAAGGCTTTTCTTCTTTTTGAAAGTATTTTTCTTTTTAAAATTAGATTCATTTTTCTTTGAAAATCTTTTATTGCTTTCATCATCACTTTCAAGATCTTTATGAGGACAATTTGTAGCATAGTGTCCTATCTAAATCCATAATTAAAACATTTAAAGGGTAATTTCCCCTTATACTTGCCTTAGCCTCTTTTAGTTTACTTACAAAAGAGGATTATGTTTCTTCTAAAACATTAGACTTAGCTTTAAAGGAAAATTCCTTACTAATAGAGTTATGTTCATTCAATTTCATCTCATAAGCAGTAAAGAAACCACAAATATCATCAAGAGTTACCTTATTAATGTCTCTTTCTTCAACTGCTGCAATATTTGGGTCAAACTTAGTGGGTAAAGATCTCAAAACCTTTTGAACAATAAGATTTTCAAGAATAATTTCTCCAAAACCTTTGATTGCATTTACACTTTCTTGAATTTTCAAGAAAAAGTCAACAATCTTTTCATCTTCTCCCATTTTTAGACTGTCAAACTTAAATATATAGTTCTGAAGTTTTGCTTCTTTAACTTTCTCATCACCTTCATAGATAGTGGACAATTTATCCCATATAGCTTTTGCATTCTTACAATCCATTATTTTTGTCAAGACATCATTAGTGAGTCCACAACAAATAGCATTTTTAGTTTTTGCATTGTAATCATATGCTCGTTTCTAATCAACATCAGAAGGGGGTGATGTAGCAGTATATGCATTTTCTACTACTGCCCATACATCATATCCTAGAGAGTTGATATGTTTTTTCATCCTAAACTTCCAAAAAGCATAACCAGTACCATCAAAAAGTGGTGCTCTGGTTGTAGATAAACCTTCTTGAGTTGCCATTAGCACTCCTAAACTGAAACCCCTAGTTGACTCAACAACAAGGTTTGGATTTGATACCAATTGTTCGAGTGTAGTTAACACTGAGAGGGGGGTGAATCAATGTTAACACAAAATTAACTCTTTTTGAAAACTTTTAATGATTACTAGATTACAATCAAACTTGTGCTGTAAAAATGAAATGAACAACTAGATAACTTAACACATTTAGAGAATAACACATAATTTGTCTTGAGTGGAAACCCTCCTGGGGAATAAAACCACTCGAACTTGGCCTCACTGGCCTTATCTGAAAAAATATTATTTGTACAAAGCCTCACTAGATAATTTGTCTCACTGATAATAATGCTATCTCACTGATAGTCTTATACTGCTATCTCACTGATAGTCTTATGAAATGTACAAATATGAAGTAATTTAAATACAGAGTTGATCTTTGTTTCACTAATCACATACTCTATTTTGTCATGACCTCAGAATTAGAGTTACAATGTTTCAAGCTACAAAAACCAATATATATTGATCTTTAGAAAAATATAATCTGTGCTTTCCAAAACCTCTCATCCTCTCTTCTAAATGAGCATTACAAATCATTTTTTATATGTTCTTTGTTTTGAAATAGAATTAGATAAACAAATAATTTGTTTGAAACCTATATGAGCAACTTCCACATGAAACCGAATCTGCAACTTCCTTTTGCCAAATGAAGGGTTACATTATTTACAAAGCTCAACCAAAACCCTTCAAAACTAAACAAGACCCAAACTTGCCAGAAAACAACAAACAAATAACTAAAAAATACCTGCCACTAAATCTAAAGAGTAGACAAAATAACCCCATCACATTAAAACAACCAAACCCACAAACTAACAACGAGGTTTTACTTAACACAAGAAATTGTAAACAAACCCTTTTACAACAGAATCTTCTTCAACAAGCTCGAATAGAGACATAAACAAGTATTTGCTCACTAAGATTAAGGAAAACAAAAAAACATGATTAATACATCTTTACAACAACTTTCACAATCTCAACTATATGGCTGTGAGCAAAACAAAAGAACAACATTTATTGAACATTACTAGTCATGAAACTTCAAAACTAACAGCTGTAACATCAAAACAAAGACAATTACTAAGAGTATTTACAACACACTCTTATGTCTATCGGTTCTCAAATATCACTATGTAAAAAATAAAATGGAGAAGACTACACTTGGGTCGATGACAAAAAACCCCAAAAACACTTTCAACCACAACTTTCCCACTCGACTGATGCCTGAGAAAAGTTCCTCTTACAACCATGTCATGATTAGGGTAAGTCAAAAACTTCAAATGAAATGATACAACTATCGATTCTTAGCCAAGAATTTCAAAGTCTTTCTCAAATCCAACATAATGATTTAAAAATCTGAGCATTTTGATGGGAAAGAATTCCCAATAAAGTCAAACAAAATAATGATCATCGACAACCATTTTTTTCAATCTTTTTCAAACATAAGTTTTTGAATAAATTTTTTTTCCACCCTTTTGTTTTAAGAATTTCTCCATGATGATGATGCTTTGAATATAATGTGTCAATATGCCCAATCTTTAAAAAAAAAAATTCATCCACAATAATTTTAAAAACAATTTGGAGAACAATATTACTTTATGAAAAATGTAGCAATGCCCCCTTTTAGAATATAGCCTTTATCACTGCACTTTATCAAAGATGCCAATAGATATGCAAATGAAATTTACAATACCAAACTGATCATAGGCCAAACTGGATATATCACCATGGAATTATACCAAATGTAGATGAAGATGCTAAAATGGATCAACATGGATATATAAACTCATGCAAAACTGAAAGAAATCACCATGTGCATAGCTTGTAACTTCAACCTTAGTGTATTGACATTAATGCCAAACGATATTGAGGGACAACATAGATGTTTTGTGCAAGATCTAGCATCCATGTGCCTTTAATGCATATATGGATGATTTTGTCATTTATTTCTTACTTCCCAACAATCTAGCCTTATTTCTTACTTGCCAACTATTTAAGCTTATTGACACTAATGTAGTAGATGTCAAAAGAGGATAGGCTAAATTTTATACAACATAATTATAAATAATTATAATTATTTGAGCATGGCTAAAATATTTGAGATAGCCTATTATATTTACCAAAAAAATGTTGCTAATCATATACATCAAACCAACTAAGTTTTTTCTATTCTTGGTTGAGATTAAGTTGCATGTGTTATTTAGTTTGTTACCAGGATAGAATTTGTAAATTTGAATGATAATGTGTAGGTGAACTTATTTGCATTATTATAATCTTGTATGATTTATTTTTAGATAGAAAAATTCTTATTTCCTAGACTAGTTGTAGATGGGCTTAAATTATACTTATTTTTTTTAAAGTAACCACACAAAATCTTTAAGTTTAGAAAATAAATGAAAATATTTGATAAATATCCTTGCTATAAACCTTATCTCCCAACTTAAAAAAATACCTCCCACAATTTTGTCAAATGTTGATCATTACATAACAAGGTTTACCTTTTCCCATCATTTATCAGAGAAAATGTTTCATTCATAAAATACTAGACAAAAAAATTCATATGTCCAATGGCAATAACCCAATTAGCAATAGAAACCCTCGTACAAATGACCATGGAAAATCATCAATAGGAAGTTGGATTTGATTTTAAATATCCCTAAGAAGAATTTTTAAATTTTCCTTGTCATCAATTTGTAAAAGGAAATTTGAAAAATCTACAACCTTTGTAAATGTTCACAATATGACTTCAAAAAATATAAAATTCAAGACTTTATTGATAAAAGTGTGATACAGGTAGAGAATATTGATGGCAAAGGTAATAGACATATAATGATTGAACATGATAAGGAGGATCCTTCGAAACCTAATCATAATGAACATCACAAATCTAAGGAATCTAGCTCAACATATGATAAATGAAAACAACGAATAACATGCCATTAAAGGAAATATATAAATAAAAGTAAGCATAAATGGCACAATATGTTGTGGCATGATATTTGACCAAAGTGCTCCAATATAAATAACTTTATAAGTGAAGCTATGTAAAATGAAACAAGATGAGACAAAGGTTGTGAATGATGCATCTTTAAATATGTGTTTGATAGATAATTTTTTTTAAACATATAACAAATTGTAGTTAAAACAATGCAATTAGTAAAGGGTCATGTTGTGTAACATCTACTAGATTGATTATTGTTCTCATAATTTTTTAAACCATTAATGACATTGAAAAGTTGTCATAATGTTCTAATCGAAATAAAAATATTATTGGGCACAAATGTTGAATTCAATGAAACCATATTTTTAATTATCTATTTTGATAAGAATGACTTTACAATTGTGGGATATGGAAATATTGTGGATACATAGATAAGATGGGGCCATGTGTTAGAGAATATTTAAGTAGGGGTGAATAATGGTATGCAAGAATATTTATGCAATATGTTGAAATGTAAGTTTATTATGTCATTCTCTCATAATGTGCCCAAAACTAAATTGAAATTAACAAGATTATGTAAATATTATGTAACAAATAACCAAAATAAAGATATTTATCAATGTTACATAAATAATATTTTTATAAAATATTTTAAATATTATTTAATATAAAATCTTAAATAGTACATATTTAGAAAAAAATAATTTATTACATCAAATTAACTTAAAATCCTTTTGAATACTATTAAAAGTTATTATCTTTCAAAATAACAATAAATAAAAAATGAAATAGTTAATTTTGTGAAATTTTAAAAAACATAAATTGATTCCCCTAACTCCACTCCTCTGACTCCCTCCCATATATTAGTGTGGAGTATTTCCCCATCCTTTCAAACCTATAGCAAAAAATCAAGGTTGCACCCACTTGTACCCCTTCTTTAGAAAAGGGGAAGGGTGTAAGAAAAATTGTAGATGTAGGGAAAGATTCAAAACTAGAGATACAAGATAAAAAGAAGTTGCTAATGAAAGATAAAAGTCTTTGGAGCAAACTTTCTCTAAGAGTTGCAAAAAATGATTATCACCACATGGAATATGAGGGGACTTAATAGTCCCCATAACCAAATTTCCTTAAAAAATTGCTTAAGGATAATAGATCAAACATTTTTCTCTTTTAAGAAACTAAGATGAATATTGTTGCTTTCTCAAGTATTAGTAATCACATTTGGCCTTTTGTTCATTTTTTGGTCAATGATTTTGATGGAGCATTAGAAGGTGTAGATAAGGTTTCTGATTTGGGGAATATGCATGAATCAATAATAGCAACCACAAAACTATCTAATTCATGCAATAAAGACCCTTTAATCCAACAATGAAGTACAAATGAACATAAAAGTCACAATAATAATACAATATAACCTCAACTGCTATGACATAGTTGAATCACTTCCATTGCTCTTCTCCATTTTGTTTTATTTTTTCTTAGATATGTAGTATGCAATATACTCAATGAGCTTGATGTTGACAATTGATAGCTTGATCTCTTGATAGCAAAACTTCAAAGTTTGTGGTTAACCTTGAAATGAAGATGATGACTTTCTTTTATATAAATTCCAATTCAAACGAAGGGTGAGGATTGAAAGATGAGGTATGGTGATCAATGGATGAGATTTATTGAGACAAAGATAAGGATGAATGGACCAAAACTCAAGAAAGTAGTTGAGATTTAGGGCTTAGCTAGCAAAAGGATAAATTAAATAATAAAACATTATTTAATTTAGGGAAGGGTAAGATGAATAATTAAATAATAAAGATATTATTTAATTATACAAGAAGAGGTGGATTGCTAAATATTAAATAATTAAAAAATAATTATTTAATAAAAGGAGACAAATGACAAATAATTATATAATTAAAATAATTATTTAATTATGGAGATAAAAATGTGATAAATAATTAAATAAATAAAATTTATTTAATTATGGCAAGACTATTAAATAATTAAATAATAGAAATGATTATTTAATTATAGAGGGAAATGGAAATAAATAATTAAATAAATAAGATTTATTTAATTATAGATAAAAAAGGATAAGTTAGTGACATAATTTAAATAAAATTGATATTTATTTAAATTAATCAAAGACAAAATAAGGTAAAGTGAATTAATTAAATAATTATGAATTATTTAATTAATAGAGGAATTATGACATTAGAAAATAATTAAATAATTAAAATTATTTAATTATGCAAGGAAGAAGGCGAATCAGTGATAAAATGTTGTTTGTAGGCTCAGGACATTTTTTAGTGTCTACATTTTCCCCTCTTTGACATAATGTGATTTTGAGTGTTGTGTCAAAGAATAATCAAGAAAATTTAGCCCAAGATATGCCCCAGTGAACGTAGGGTAGGATTATGCCCCCTCGGGAAAATTGACAAATTTTAAAAAAATTCTAAAAACTTCTAAATTTTTTGGCAAATTTACTGATAAGCTAATTTGATAGGCATGGATGCATTGGTGATGAAAAACTAGGCTTAAAAGTCAATCTAGGACTTGATATATGAGTTTAAAGGCAAAACTTGATGCGGCCAGTTATGAAGGTGGGGGCCCATTAGGTGAAAATAAGTCATTTGTGCACTTTTGCTATAGGAGATTAGGAGCTTTGGTTTAGGATTTTCTATGAAGTTATTGCCAGAATGTCACCTATATCAGTCACTGCACACTGTGAGTACCGAGTATGAACATATGGATGCAAGGAGGGATCAAGCGTAGTGGTATTTACCCAACCCTTGCTTTTCAATTTTACTATTTTTGTGTAGATTTTAGGGCTCAAAGAAGGGAAAATAGATGTAGTGTAGTTTTTGCACCATAACTGTCATCACATTCACCGCAATTGTGGCGTAGTTCACCAAAATTGTTACGGTGTGACACAATCATTTTATATACGTTTTGGATAATAAGTGACTTGCAATTGCAAATTGCACCACAATTGTTGTGGTGCATCGCAACTGAAGGATGGTATGATGCAACTACAATTGTGTGACACAACTGCATGATAGAATGATGCAAGTGTGAAATGGCACCACAATTGACATGTATGACACATATGAATGCCAAAACAACACATTTGACTAATGGACTAATTTAGGCAATTTTTGGAATTTTTTTAGATATGTAGTAGGTTATGTAGGATAATTTAGCTGTCGCGATTGACATGACATGCTTTTTGATGGATGCAGGTGAGACTAGACCTTATATTTAAATGTGAGAGTCAATCAATGTTATTGGCTCTTTGAGATCATTTGGTGGTGGAGGAGCGAGATACATCGATTTCCCTAGAACTTTATCATGTGACATTTATGTCCATGGTGTGGGCTAACAAGGGTCTTTTGACAGCACTTGCAGAGAGGTGGCACTTAGAGATGAGCTCATTTCATTTGCCAATTGGAGAGGCGACAGTGATACTGGAGGATGTTTGGTGGATTTTGTAGCTTCCCATCCATGGAGAGAGGGTAGTGTATGACACTGGGAGGGGATTGGAAGTGATATGACAAGTCTTTGAGACCAACTCCCTAGTAGAGCTTGGAGTGGAGGACTATGAGATTTGATGGGACACTCTGGTTGATAGATATCATAGGATCATGTTAGTTTTATGCACAATGATTGGGGGAGTGGTTTGGCCAGACAAGCACAAACATAGATTTCTGGTGGGATGGGGAGAGATGCTGGAGGGGGTGATGGAGGAGGCGATTGTATATTCTTGTGGACCTTGCTTACTAGTGATGCTATACTTTTAGTTGCATGATGTAGCGTACAAAGATGGTTAGAGCATTAGTTGTGGCACGACACTTTTGATGGTATAGGCATGGGAGCACATAGCAGTGTTCTGAACTCTAGTGGATAGATGCTTAGGCCCAGGATTATCATATGTTTATATATATGGAGGATTAGTGACATAGATTAGAGTGGGAGATGTTGGCTATTGGAGACATGCAATTTACCTAATGGATGGGTTCACATGGAGGCTATATAGGGACTGCCTCAACTAGGATGATGACGCTGAACACTTAATGTACTATAGGCACACTAGGTATTTGATTGGTCAAATTGTCATGAAACAAAATATCATAGAGAGGCATCTACCAAAGTAGGTGTTGAGGTAGTTCGGTGAGTGGTAGGGAGTGCCAGCAGGAGTAGCAAAGTTCACTCGGTTAGCCATAGAGGTCACATAGTGGGGACCGATGATTGGTGTACAAGTGGTATTATAAGAGATTGCAATATTACAACCCACACAATGGGGAGCAGTGGCCAATGTGGCCGATGTAGGGTATGATGCGTGGTGGGTGACACACAAACCCACACCTTTCATTGATCCCAACTAGCCAGCACTTATGGAGAGGATGGGTAGGGCCTAATGAGGTAGACTACAAGGCAGAGGTCGAGGGAGAGGAGATGATGGAGACAAAGATGAGGATGGTAGTGATGGTGGTAGAGGTAGAGGTGACATAGGCCGAGGTAGCGATGGGAGAGATTGGGGTCATGGTGACTAAGGTTGGTGGGGGAGAGTAGGATTACCTTTGAGATTAGCATAGAAGGTGCCCCAACAGATGCCACCCATCCATGAGGAGGGGGAGTAGATGGAGGTGGAGATGGAGGAGGTGAGAATATAGGAGGTGCTAGGAGATGAGGGTGAGGAGGTAGTGGTTGGGGAGTTTATTGTGGAGGAGGTCAAGGAGGAGGATGTTGTAGAGGAGGCCACTAGGGACACAGTGACCATGGAGGAGGGCATGCATGATGTCTCGATTAGGAAGGTCATTATGGATGTTATGGAAGAGGAGGTTGAGGATGTACCTGAAAGGGTCCCTAGGCATAGATACAGGTGCTACAGGCTTAGGTACAAACTTTGTATGCACATGTAGCATAGATACCGACCTTATAGGGATAGGTACATGCCTTGATAGCTGAGAGGGATCAAATAGTTATATGGGTGCATAGACAGCGGACTAGAGATGCATTGATTTCATTACTACTATTAGTGGGCCTATAATAGATCTAGCTTGAGAGTTATATCAGGAAGGGAGGGCTACATAATATTATTAGAGACACTATGAGGATGTAGTGCCTTCACTGCAAAGGGTTTCAAGCTACACAAAGAGTCGGTATTAGAGCTAAGCACATTCTAGGAGGGGACAGAGCAACAGGGTTGTCTCATAATGATAAAGGTCAGGACCCTATGACAGGCCATCAAGATCCTAGTAGAGAGATGAGAGACAACCACCATCAAGACCACAAGATGAGGGGAGCATAGGTTAGGCTTGTTTTCACATGTTTTTATATACATTCAAACACTTACATTTCTTATCAAGCCCTCAACCCTTAAACTCTTAAAACCTCAATTCTCAACCCTCTACCCTATACATTAGACCCTAAACCCTAATACCTCAACCCTATACCCTCAAACCTTAAACCGTTAAACCCTTAAACCATCAACCCTAATTCCTCAACCCTCAACCCTTAAACCCTTAATCCCTCAACCCTCAACCCTATTCGTTTAACCCTCAAACCTTAAACCCTAAACCCTTAAACCCTCAACCCTTAAACCCTAATTCCTTTACCCTCAACCCGATACCCTTAACCCTCAACCCTAATCCCTACCCTATACCCTCAACCCTTAAACCCTTAAAACCTCAACCTCAACCCTTAAACCCTCAACCATAATCCCTCAACCCTCAACCCTTAAACCTTAAACCCTCAACCCTTAATCCATCAACCCTTAAACCTTAAACCCTCAACCCTTAATCCATCAACCCTTAAACCTTAAACCCTCAACCCTTAATCCATCAACCCTTAAACCTTAAACCCTAAACGTCTAATCCATCAACCCTTAAACCTTCAACCTCAACCCTCAACCCTCAACCCTCAACCCTCAACCCTCAACCCTCAACCCTTAAAGCCTCAACCCTTAAAAACTTATCCCTTAAACCATCAACCCTAAGCCCTTAACCCCCAACCCTTAAAACCTCAACCCTCAACCCTAATCCCTCAACTATCAACCCTTAAACCCTAAACTCTACACCCTTTAACCTCAACCCTCAACCCTATACTTAAGCCCTAATCCATCAACCCAATATCTTAAACCCTAATGGAGCTATACCTTATACAATTAACCTTGGACACTCAATGCTTAACATTATCCCTCAACACTCAAACCTCTACCTTATACCCTATACCCTCAACCCTATACATATTCCTTAAACCCTCAACCCTCATTCATATTCCTTATACCCTAAACCTTATACCCTGAACCTTATACCTTGGAAACTCAACCTTGAACATTATCCCTCAACTATAAACCCTCAATCCTCAACCCTATACCCTCAACTATATACTTAAGCCATAATATCTTAATCATCAACCCTATACCTTAAACCGTAAACCCTACACCCACAAACCCTTATCCCTATACCCTATAGCCTCACATTTATACCCTAAACCTTGAATATTGTCTCTCAACCCTATACTTAAAACGTAAACAATACAATCTCAACCCTTCACCTTATGCCTTATACCCTCAATCCATATCATAAACCCTAAACCTAATATCATAAACCCTAATCCCTATATCTTACACACTTAAAATTATACACTCAACAAGCTGAATATTATCCCTCAACTATAAACCCTCAACCACTCAACCTATTAATTAAGCCCTAATCTCTCAACCCTCAACCCTCAACCCTATACCTTAAACCCTAAACCTAGAAACCTCAACCCTCATCCCTATAACCTATACCCTCACCCTTATATAACCTAAACCTAAAACCCTTACATGCATACATACAAGCATACATACATACATACAATCATACATACATGCATATAAGCATACATAAATACATACATACATACATGCATACATACATACATACATACAAGCATACATACATACATACAAGCACACATAAATACATACATACAGACATACAAGCATACCTTCATGCATACATACATACACTTGCATACATACATACATACATATAGGCATACATATAGGCATACATACATACATACATACATACATACATACATACATACAGGCATAAATACATACATACATACATATATACAAATACATAGATACATACATCAAACATACATTTAACAAACTTGCACATAAACAATTCCAAGTGAGACATAACACGAGCATGTTATAACATGCTCGCGTTATGTCAAGCTTGAGAAATATACAACAAAATTTATAAAAGGGAGAAAAATACAAAACAAGACATAATGCGAGTGCATTATAATGCGCTCATGTTATATCTTGCTTTGGGAATCCCCAAGCCTTAGGTTTGGGATTTTCTTTGAATTTTGAACCCAAAGGCTTGGAGTTCCTTCCCAACGTCCAAAGATGTGTTTTTGCATATTCTACAAGATTTCGCATAATCTCATTCATGCTAACTGTTAGGTTTGAACGTGTTGCAAGGTCGAGTAAATTAAACACTTGAGTAATGTTAGGCTCTCTCTTAGCTATATAACAATGTAATTTTTTTCACATTTTGACAATGTTAAGGCTTTCATCTTTAATTTCTTTTGTTTGTGTCTGTTTTTTTGTCAAAATCCAGTGTTTGGTATTTTTTACTTTATTTTTTAACCTTTCATTGAAATTTCAAATAAATTACATTTTTATAAACTAGACACCATTCTACACATATTAAAACAAAATTGATTTTGAACAATTAGTTTTAAAAAATATAGGTGTAGCACAAACAAAATTTTATTTTTCAGGATGTGTCCACTTTGAAAATTAGTAAAAAATCAAATATTCATTAAAAAATTATTAGAAAAATTGGGCATAAACTACATGCTGTTAGCTAATTTCTCACTGAAGTGATTTTAAAAATACCAAAAAAAAGTTAACCTTTTGAGGGAGCCACAAAAGACGCTATGTTATTTTTTTTGATGAAAACAACACCAATTTATGTGGCTCCATTTTTTGAACCCCTTAATCTCTACCATTTTAAAAAAAAATTAGTAGTTTAGAAAGTAGACTCAGAGCACTACAAACATTGTTTTTGTTGCACCTTAAAATTTTGAGTGCTACTATCCTCAATTTCTCATCCAAGGTCAGTATTTCCTGATTTAAAAAAAAGTGGCCACTTAAGACCCCTTTTTGGCCCCCCATCTTTTTGCAATTACCCATTAGAACCAAATAATATAAGAATACATACTTCTAATAAGAATTTTGTGCTTTTATTGGTGAGGCCTAAATCTAAGTATATCCTTGTAGCATGAAAACATACCAAAATTCCACTGGTAATAGTAGAGACCTAAGAGTTTAGCTACAAGTTGGAGGAATACAAGGATATATTTCAACCATAAAAGATGAATTTTTTATATTTGATTCAAATAATACTTCTACAAGTAATGCCCATTTATATAAAAATTCATTTTTGAAGAATGAGTAAATTAAGTGACAACTCAATTAAATCATGAAGAAAGGAGATATCAGGCCCAAATCATTGCCTTACAATAACATAATTGAGCTTGCACAAAAAAAAAGAGGACACATGGAGGTTATGAATCGATTACGAAGATATTAACAAGATAGTGAATAACTACTACCCTCTTCTAAGGATTGAGGACTTGTTGGACGATGCAAAATTCTTCAATAAAATTAATATTAGGTCTAGGTATCGTTAGATTTTTTTCAACCTACACAAATTTGGAAGACAACCATCAAGGAAAGAGAAGGTTTATCTAAGTGGCTAGTCATTCCTTCAACCTAATCAATAGTCTAGCTCCATTCATGCGGGTGATGAATGACATTCTCAAGACATTCACTATATTATTAGTTGTAGTCTACCTTGGTGGAATCTTGATATACAATAAAATATGGGATGAACATATGTTTCATATAGAGCAAGTGCTTGAAACTTTATGGAAACACAAGTTATGCAAACATGGATAAATACTCATTTTCAAGTGGAAGACACTATATATAGGATATACTATACACACATAAGTAGTGCACATGGACCCACTCCAAATTCAAGATATAAGAATAAAAACATCTAAAGAATATCATAAAGGTCCATAGCCTATTCAAGTTAAGAAATTTTTATAGGAAATTTGTACTTGATTTTTCTTATGTGGCTTGACTATTAAACCAAGTTACAAAAGGTGATTCCAAAGAAAATTACATTTAATCTATCACATGATAGAAACACATTCAAATTATTGAAATGTAAACTTTATTTAATAATGCTTATGTTATTAGATCTTTAAGAACCATTTGAGAAATTGAGGTTGATACGTTAGAATATGAACTCAAACTAGTCCTCACTCAATATATTCATCCACTTGGTTGCCACAATATGACATTCATAATAATAAGGAACTACCCAACATATGATCACTAGCTATATGTTATTGTTCAAGCATGTACATATTGGAAGCATTATATCTTGGAAAAGGAGAGTGTGATCCAAATAGATCATAAGCCACTTTAGTTCTTGTAGACTCAAAACAAGTTATAGTAAGAGTGGGATAAAAATGGCCTTCTTATCTTTAATAATTTCTTCTAAACATGAAACATAATAAGGGAAGTGCCAATCTAGTCACATATTATTTGAGTTTTTAAATACTTTAAGATCTCCTTTAAGTTCTTGATACATGTGGACATGAATTTAATGCATGGTTAGGATTGTATCCCTCTAACAAGGATTTTGAAGATATTTATCCAAAGTTATCTTATATTAATTTATTTCTAGATTTCTATTTCTAAGATAGACTCCTATACTACCTTGTGCACTTATGCATTATATATGAAATAAAGAGACATAAGCTAATATGGGAGGTTATTTTCTATAAGGTTGTGGGGAAATTTAGAGTTGAGAAGAACTTTGTAGTATTATGCAAGTATTTATTTGGAAACACCTCAAGTAATGTATCACATAATACATCAAATCTTATACTATTAAATTCAATTTCCAAGTTGGTCAACAAGAAACAAAGTTTCTGCACACTTCTACTAGTTCCAAAGATATTATAAAAATAAATTTCTATGGACTTCCTCTCAAGCTACCCTACTACCGATGGTAATGGTTATGTTTTTTAGTAGTTGGAAAATTCTCTAAGATGTCAATTTTGAGTCCTTGTATGATTCAAGTAGCATTAGCTCTAGAAATAGCTCAATTATACTTTTAGAATGTAAAGATCCACTTCAAAATCCTAGAAAATATCTCACTAGATAGAGATATAAGGTTCTTGAAAACTTTATAGAAAACTCTTTGGTCTAGATGATAAACACAATGTTGAACAAGTTTATCACATTTTGTCTCCAAACTAATGGTGAAATAAAAATGGTAAATAAGATGATAGTGCATCTTCTCAAGCTATATAATTTGAAGAAGCCTCACACTTGAGATGAAAATTAGATTTTTATTCAAGACATTTACAATAAATATTTACAGAACTCTATTGTAAACAATCCCTTTTTAAAGGAAGCAAGGTACTTGAAAATGATTCCTACACAAATTCCAAAGAGATTGTTGTACAAATTTCAATCTCTTAAAAATTATAGAAAGAAAAAGCACATATAAACATAAAATAAATAATAAACCATAACATGGGTGTATGTGGGGAAAACCCTTTTAGAGAAAAATCCCACACTCTAAAGCAACCCAATGTACTATTCAATAAAAAAATAGTTATAATAAACTTTCAAAGTAAGTATTCATAGGAGTATCACCAACCAAAGATCTGGAGTAATTCTGTTAGCTTAACAATATCTAAAAAATCTTCATGCAACCTCCATCTCAATCATCTAAAAAGTAATAGATACAATACATGAAACCATCAAATGGTAATTAGAAAATAGTGAGCTAAAACCACCCAAAAGTGGTGTCCAAATCCTTAGCTTATTATCTCCAAATAGAGATGCCTTATGATGCTGTCATAAAACTCATCATAATTTATATCCAACAAGTGTAACTCCCAATTACAATTCTTTTATGTATCTAACTCATTTTTATATTTCATTTGGAGAAGACCTAAATTTTAGAAGCCATGAATTTTGATTCAAGAGGCCAATTGGGCCAATTTTAAAAAACTCTAGAGCTTTAAGAGACCTACATGATAGGCACCCCTTGAATCAATTCCAAACAATCCAAAATAGTTATTTCAACCAAAAACCAACTCTATAGCCCAAAAATTGATTTTTTATATTTTATAACCCTAAAATCATAATTTTTATAATTATAAAATTAGGAGCAAGGTTGAGACACATTTCCTAACATTCTCCCACTTGTTGAAAACATTGTAATAATAAAGGGAGTATCAACATTATGATCCAATTGATAGGAGTTGAGAGACCAATATACTCATAGAACTACCTAATATTTTTTGTGTTCATTGGCTTTGCTAATGCATATGCAACATTGTTCAAAGTGTCAATTTTTTTCCAACATCACCATCCTATCCTCTACCATATCCTTAATAAAATGGTAATGGACATCGATATGATTTTTCCTTACATGAAAGGTTGGGTTCTTTGCCAAACACGTACCACTCTTATGAACCATAATGGATATTGCCTCTAACCAAACATCTAATCATAATATCTTAAGTTTGATAGAGTCCTTGCAAGCATGAGTTGCTTCTGATGGAACTTCATATTTTTGCTCCTTGTGTTCCACTCATGCCCTGCCTTATGTCACTGGTCTTTCGTGGTGTTAGAAATTTCTGAGGGTTGGGGTTTTAGCTTTGCCTACATGTCAAACCCTTGTGTTTAATTTAGGCCTTGGTCGGGATCTATTCCGCTGTTACTTTTTGAGGGGTCTTAAAATGAATTATGTCTTATCGTTCCGTCTAGGCTGGGTCCCTTTGGTCTCAAATATTTTATTTCCTCCGTAGGGTTTTATTTTCCTAAGTCTTGGTTGGCCCAGTGTTTCATCATTTAAAAAAAACTTATGTCATTTTTTACCATTGGCCTAGTGATGTCCCCTTGTCCTTTTAATAAATGTTTTACTTTGCAGAGGGGTCAAGTTCAGGCTATTGTTGATCAATTGTCTTCAGAGATCAACGGTTGTCCACCATCATGTGATCGGGAATTGCAGGATTTTTATTGATTGCGATATCATGGGCGGGTGATGTTGCTATGTGGCGACTGATCATGCTATACTGTATAGCCCATGGTATACTGTACATCCTGACATGTATCCTTGCCAAGGTTCGGGGCCTGGTTGGGACCCGGGGGGGGTTTGGGGGCGGTAGCCCTCAAGAAATTTTTTCCTCCTACTTTTTTGCATCATCACCAAAAAAGGGAAAAATCAACGAAAAAAGAAAAATCCAATTTTGTAGAACCCAAAATTTGGAAGCTTCTAAACTTGTTAAAAAGGAGTTCAGATGGGTGTTATAGTATGATGAAAAACATGATTATTCGCAAGATTGTAATAGGTTTCTTGCACTGGATAATAAAGTATTGGATGGCTGTGGTTTGGTGGATGTAGCTCGGATTGGGTGAACCACGTTAAATTCTCTATGTTATAATTTATTCTGTGTGTTTTTAGTTTATCTTTTTATTACTTAAATCTACATTTAATTGTTAGATATCTACCTTTTCTAACCCTAACAGGTGCCACATTCCCTTTCTGAAGGTTGAAATTTACGCGATCGTTGATGTGCTGTCGTTTGATCTCAGCCATTCCTTGCCATCCCGTGATGACCCCACCACACTGCTTTGGTCTATTGTGATATCACGGGCAGGCGCCACGTGTCCTATTTGGAGAGGCCGAAGGGGATAAAGTTTGAGTGACCATCGATCAAATATTGTCAAGATCAATGGTTGCCCACCATCACGTGATCCAAGGTTACAAGGTTTTTACTGATCGCGATATCATGGGCGACTGCCATGTGTCTCATCTGATGAAGCTGAAAGAATAAAGGAAATATTGTTCGACCTTAATACATTAAAAGGCGGATTACTAAAGTGCTCTTAAGGAGCACGTGTTTTAAATCAATGGTTCTGTTATAATCTTGGTGGGAAAGCTGCTCGACGGTTAATGGTAAGGCTGGTGACTATGTTGAAGGAATGAGATCATTGATGCTCAAGATCTACGGTTTCCCGCCATCGCATGATCCGAAGTTGTAGGATCTTTACTAATTGCTATATTGCGGGTGACCACCACGTGGACTTCCTTGGAAGCGTATGGTATGGTGGGCTCCTTATTGCCACGTGGGTGATTGTGTCAGCTTGTTCTGATGACGACCGTTCGATGATTTGATTCAACTAAAGGATCGACGACTCAAATTTGAATCTGCATCAAATATGGTTGGAGTCGTTCGTGCAACGCGCGAGTGAGATTTAATGGCAGATGAGACTTGCTGGTGTGATTTGATTGAAACAAAATCAATTTTCCTGGTTTGTTTGTATCACAAAGCATTCAAGTATTTTGCAAAGCAGTTTCAGAGCTAAAGGCGAAATTGTGAGTCTCTGTAACCAGAATTTGGGATTTCTATGAACAAAGCTGTGAGTTTATTTTCTGTGCCTCATGGTATTCTGCACTTGAATTTGGGAAAAAATTTGCTATGTTTATCGTTGAGCTTGTTGATAAATGTGTTAGGGCTATAGTTTAATTATAGATTGTGAGAAATTGCAGTGTTTTGTTCTGTAATTTCCTATCTTTGGTTAGTCCTAGCTATTTGAAGTGTAACATTGTAAAGAGGCCCTAGTTTGTCCGAGATGACACCACCAAAGCAACATTCTAGCCAAATTGACTATTTAAAAAGAAACCTGTATGATGATTTCTTGGATCAATTGCCTTTGTCAACGAATGATAGAAAGAAGGGATTGGTTCTAATGTGAGGGAAAATCCTGGGGGAAGGGTTAGTATACAATTGCTCTAACATAGCCAATGCTAGGGTTCCTCTTACAGGCTTGGACATGTTCAGATTGTGGTAGGGATAGAGGAATTTTCCTCACCCCTTTTCAAACGGTTGGATGTATGATATGGGGAAGCTGGGGGTACCAAATGTGTTCCCTGATGTAGACCTGCTTAGGGCAGTGGCTGCAAGATATGACCTTATCACACGAGTAATTAGAGATAATGATGGAGGTGTTCTGCTGAGTATTAACAGAGAAGAAGTCCAACATATTTTTGACTTGAGTGAACCGAGTGAAGACTTGGTTCCTATCAATCTTGACGAAATGAAACAAGAATATGCAAAACTGAAGTCTCTTTTTAGAGCTAAGTTGCTTCCACCTCATCTGGCTCGGGCAGGGGGTTCAAGATTTCATATCTGCCCTAGTGACCAAGAACCTTTCAGATTAAATTGTTTTGCAAATAATTTCTTGGCCACTTTCTATTCATTGTGTCAGATTTTAGGTTTCAGTCCTGGTGCGGTGATGCCCATTACATACATGTTCATGGGGGTACAAATACAACACCCTAACTTCTCTGTGACCTATGACTTTGTCCCTTTCTTGGCTGAGAGGATACATGAAGGGTTGTCAAAGTTGTAGAAAAATGATACCGACACTCAATTATTTTGGTATTCTATGCTGATGCATATGTTCTTGGTCAAAAATGCTAATTTCTTCTCTAAAAAGATGAAATTAAGGCAATCGGTTGATGGAAAAAGATTTCCAGTACATATATGGGATGCAAATTTATCTTGTAATAAGGAAAGCACCAGTTATGTGCAATTTGATAATTTCTTTGCTTCCATATTGAGGGCTAGACTGATGGTGAATGTACCTAGGATCCCTGAGGAATTACATGATTTCCTTAGGCCAAAGGGGAGGAAGCCAAAATTGAAAGTTTACCATAACTGGGGTGACATTGTCCCATACCTAGTCAACACTGTTTTGAGAGTATACGGTTTTCAGGGAGCCCCTCATATACTACCATACAATGTGCCACCAAGAGTGGGGTTTGCATAAGTTATGTGGAAAATAGGTTGTATTCATGAGGACAACCTCACTGGGAGGGGTAAGGGAACATTTTTCCTTGATTATACAGTGGTGTCTGACTTTTCCTTTTCAAAAGGAGGCTGGGTGCATTTTGAGAAATTCTTTGATGATTACCATTTGAGGTGTGGTCCGAGGCGGCAGCATGATCCTAAGGGTTTCTTTTCTCTTTTCAGGAAAATAATAAAGGCTGGCAAGTTTGTACATGAATTGAACTTTCCTGAGCACCTGATTAGAAATGAGTTCGACCTAAATAAGCAGGAGTTGAACAAGGAGAAATGGATAGCTTATGATAAGCTATTAGATATTGTGCACGAAATGGATCCCAAGTATGATCCATTGTTGGAGTTCAGTCCATACTATAAGAAAATTGATTTTCTGATGGAGAACTTCAAAGAGATTATGGGCACTTTGAGAACCAAAAGGGTGAACTTAGAACTGAGTCTGGGTGTACAGGAACAAGGTGCCAGAACAATTGAAATGAGGCCAACATACCAGCCTACAGAAAGGTGTCCCATTTACAGGAGGAAAAAGGATAGCAACAGTGATGAAGAAGAAGTGGACAGAAAAGGAAAGCAAATAATGAAGTTGCCTTCACAACTAGGTCCAAAACTCAAAGTGCCCGGGGCAATTAAAATCATTGATTTAGAATCACCACAACAAGATAGTCCCTCATCACCACCATCCGAGCCAAGCCCTAAGAGGCAAGGAATTGATCAAATATAGGAGAATTTGATGGATGAAATTATTGTTATTGATCAGGACATGCAGGTTGGTATGCCTTCCCCTCCTAGGCCAACTAAATTGGTTTTATTTGATTTAGATATGAAATAAAAAAGTTTACAAGATGCAAGAATGGAAGCATGTAAGGAGTTTCTAGATGACAATACATTTGTAAAAACTCCTGTATTCTTGCAATTGGTATGGAGGATGAAATTTGAAGAGTATCAAGATAAATGTAAGAAGAGAAAAGAACTAAGACCTGACAGGTCAGACCAGGAGAATGATGAGGAAGTAAAAACTGAATTAATGGAAGAATTCAAGAACATCACTCCTAAAGAAGGAAGAAGATTGGTGAGTCAGGATGGTGTATTGATTCTTCTTGAATGGGACATTGTAGATGCTATAGCATTTAATGCTATTTTAAAGTCCAAGCATCCCTTGCAAGACTCTGAAGAAGAAGTCAAGGCAACACTTCAAGACTCTGCTTTTAGTGAGGAGTATGAAACCTTGGAAATTTGGGCATTGGCCCCACAAGGAAGAAAGCCAAATGTTACATATATTAATCCAATTTTCAGAGGAGGATTAATAATAAAGAAAGCTTCAGAGACCTCAACCACCGAGGCCACTAATTTGACTATGAATGTGGCCAAATTTGCCCAAAAGACTGCTGAAAGGGAGGAGGCTAAAAAGAAGAGCCTAATGGAGAAGTATAACCTCTTGATTGAGGAATACAACAAGATGCAGTAGAGGAATTTTGAGTTGGAGACTGAGGTGGAAAGGTTTAGGTATAAACAGATTGGGGAGACATCAAGTGCTCCAGGAACCAGTACATTACCTTCCACAACAGGGTCAGTACCTCCTGCTTCTCCAATTATTTCCACACCAGGGTCTCCCAGTCAGAATATTTCCCTCACCCCTCCTTTAGAACAAATTGATGAAGAAACAAAGTGCTTTGTTGATCCTACAGAGAAGCAACTATTACAAAGAGTTGATGAATTACATGCATCTTTGAAGGTAAGTGAGGAGGGATCTCTTTCAAAGAAAAAGGAGATTGTTACTACTGTCTTGAGGCATTTAAATACAAATTTTGATAGTAAATTTCCATCTATACATTGTTTATATTCTTTGTTGTTAGATGCAATAAAGAATATTGATAGGGATCAGGAGGTAGTGATACCACTGATTGAAAATTGGATCCCTAGGGCCAACAATTTGGATGTCATGTATAAGGCCTCAAGGTTTGACACAAATAATAAGCCCTAATTATTAAAGCCTACTCAAGTATTAGTTAAGTCATTGCAAGGTTTTCAGACCCTACCAGATGATTTGAGTAGGAAGATTAGGGAGTTGGTGAATAATTTCAATGATTGGGGTAACACATTGTTACGTGATATAATTGATGAGCAGGGAAAAATCAAGTCACTCCAACAATGGTAGGATCAAGCAAGTAAAGTCATCGATAATCAAATTAAATTAATTTGTGATGACTCAGATTATGATTTGTTGGTGAGTTGTATGTATAAGATTATTAGTGCCAGCGCATTTTTGGAATCTTTTGAAAGGGATGCAAATTAGGTAGCAGTAAAGTACACACCTTATAATGCCAAGGTGAATGAGGTGATTAATTTTGACTGGCCGACTGATGAAGAATACCAGAAATGGGTAGCTAAATATTTGATTGAGGAAGAATAAAAGAGTGGACTACTAATGGGTGATAAATCAGATGTTGCGGTTACAACGGTTCCAGTTTTGCTTTGATGGCGATCTTGGCATGGGTTTCTTGTGGTTTTTTGTTGTTGCATCAACTTTTCTTAGTTGACATGATGAACAAGAATATTATCTAGGGTGATGGTTGTTGTAAATTTTTTTGGAATATCACCAGGTGTGCCAATTGGTTGGTGACATGTGTACTCTCTAGCCCGATGCTTGTTTGCTCCTTCATTCTCTATAAGAAGGATTTCAAGGCCAAAAGTATGGGTTAGCAAGTTAGATAATTTTTGGTCGAGTCTAGGTGAAGTTGGAGAGAAAATTGTAAGGTCTCTGCACCAGTGTGCAGTTTATTGTGAAAGGTTTATTATAAGTGGAAAGAAGTTTTGGAAAATTATGAAGAATGAAGAACACCAGGTCATTCATGAAGAATCATCCGTAACAGAATTGGAAGGCGAACTTCCTAAAATGAAGAAGAAGGACTAGATAAAGAAAAGACTAGAATCTAGTAATGCTGCTCCCGCATCACAGGACTCTGTACACGAAGGTACAAGTAAGATTTTACACCTTATCCCTGAGAATCTTGAAGAGGTGTCTAGAAATTCAGAGTCAGACAGTTGTGGATTTTTTGACTCATTATTTAATACACCAGTTCAAGAAGATGTGACATGTCAGAATAAAGGGCTTGTTAGTGTCAAATATGCTGAAAAGAGAAGAGGCAGGAGTAGAAGTCAAAGCCATCATAGAGAATGCACCAGTGATGTGCTTCCTCCTCCTACTAAAAATGATGTAAACCCTTTATTGTCTGAACATGTACTGGAATAGGTCAATCTAATAGACCTAGATGATACATCAAGTTCTGATGTGACTTTGACTGACCCTGACAATGTTTTTTGAGACATTAATTCTTTGAGGCGGGAAATCCAAAAGCAAGTTGAGCTCAGGAGGAAAAGAGAAAAAGAAGCAAAGTTGAGGAATGCTGTGATTGAAAGGGATAGGTTGATGAGACAGTTGGCAACAATGAAGCTCCTGAACCAAGAAGAACCTAAACCAAGTGTTGAGGGTCCTGTTGTATAGAATATTGCTAATAAGGAAGCAAAAATTGTGTCTAAAGAAAACCTAGTAGGCCATATTGATGTCCAACCCAAACCTGCTGACCCAAAACCCTCAAATCATGTTAAGTCTCAACCAAGTAATACAAACCTTAAGCCTGTCGTGGATAAGGGAAAGCAAAAGGTTGAGGGGATTAAAATAAATGAGAAGGTGACTCCCCATTCCACTCAACAAATCTCCAACCACATGTGTCATTTCAAATAGAATCTGCCTTAGAAAAGGCTAGAAGGGAGAGTGAAGCTCTAGCATAAGAGTTGGAGAGAACATAAATTGAGGCTGCGAATGCATAAATAAAGAGGAAAATAAGTTTCCTAAAGATGTCAAATATGGATGAGGCTACACAAGCTGCAACCTCATCAAATCACCAAGATGTTTTAAAGGATGGTCCTAAAACTAATCCAGACCCCACCATAAATAATTCTAGCCTGAAGACTCAGCAAATAGGTCTATAAATCCAAATCAGGATAGTTCTAGAGTACAAGATTTAGGGTCTAGTGGTGATCCTCAGATGAATGAAGGATTATTTCAACGACGACCTATATAGTTGGAAAGGTATAGGCCATTATTCTTTGATGGTATCCCTGGTTATCCAAATACCATCCCTGCTGACTTGAGAGAAAAGATGAATAAGTTTGCTGGCAATAATGCTGCGACAACAAAGGAACACTTGAAAGCTTTTATGGATATGCTAAATGATTATGAGGTAGAACATGAAGATGTTGTAATGAAATTGTTTGTACAATATCTGGTAGAAGATTTGAGGGATTGGTATAGAGGTCTACCTAATGCTAGTATTGGTTCATGGGATGAGTTTGAGAAGTGTTCAAGGAGCAGTATGGTGATAAAACTAATAGTTTTATGTTAAATGAATTTAATAACATCAAGAAGTCATTGAATGAGGCTATGACAGTTTAATTTACGATTTCAGAAAGCAATGTATAAATTGTTTCAGGTTTTGAGGCTTGATGATTTTTTTGTTTAACTACATATTTCAATGCTTTTGATGCTAAAATGGCATATCTCCTCAGAGATAAGGACCCTCAGACTATGAGGGATGCATTTAGGGTGGCTATAAATATTGAGAGTAATAGAAGAGCTTCTGGGAAGTATGGTAGGAGAGAAGAACCTACACTTTTAAAAAATCCTAGGAATAAGACTGAGAAAGTTCCTGCTGCAAAGCCTAAGGATGATGAAAAGTGGGAAAAGGTTTACAATACTCTGAAAGACATAAAGAAAAATGTTGCTAAGCAAGAGAAGGGTATAGGGAATGGAAGGAAACCCTATAATAAAAATGATAGACCACTCATATTGCAAAATTATCCTTATAATACAAATTGGAAAGATGGAAAACCAATCTTGCCTGGCCAGAAGCCTAAAAATGGTCAACATACGCTAGATCCCTTACATAAACATTCGGTAAATCTAGTACCGGATAGACCATGGTGTGAAGTGTGTGAACATCCACATGATAAAAATTACTGTGGTGTTGCTCAATTGCTTGTTGCTGAGGAAATAGAGGATGCTCATGAGCAGACATTGGAATATGAGTAGGATGATGTAGATGTTTGTATGGCCAGATCATACATTGATGAAGCAAAATGTTCCTCTGATGATGAAATATATGAAGCTAATGTGGATAATCAGAGGCAGAGAAGTGAGATGTATCATCAATAGATCTTTTCTGATGAGGAAGGTGATTTTGATCATAATGCTTGCAATATGGAACAGGCTAAAGATTCAGTGTCCTTAAGGAGACCGTCAGAAGAAGAGATTGCAAGATTGACTAAAGAAATGGCTGCTCAAATGAGAATTTCACTTCAATTGAGAAATAGAACTATGGGTGGTGAGTAGGGTAAACCTGTTGGCTTGTTTATTAAAGAACAAAAGGACAAAAACAAAGGTATTAAGGTTGACAACAAAAAAGATGCTGTAAAAGTCAAAGAAGTTAAGAGTGATAAGGTTTGGGCTAAAAGGAATGAAACCCCAAAGCCTCAAGAAGATGTGACTTCATCACTGGTGAAGACCAAGGTGATTACAAAGGTAGCTGAACCTGTTGTAGAAGATAAGAAGCAAAAGAAGCTAGGAGGAAGTAATGAACAAGAGAAAAAGGAAAATGATGAAGGTATGATGTCTAATTTGCCTAAATATACACTTGTGGATATGTTTCATGTTCTTTCTCAGGTTAAAGTAACTGTACCTTTGCTAGAAATGATGAGAATAAATGAACACAAAGAAAAGACAATAGCCTTGATCACAAATGTTGCTGGTAATAAGACTAACCAAGGAAGTGGTAAAGAAGTGAAGGATAAAGAGAAAGAAAAGGAAGTGGAGGGAATTGTGTCACAAATTCCCCTTGTGTATTTAGGAAATTCTATTAACATGTGCCTTGAAAACATAACCTCTTTTTTCTTAAGTGTGGATATAAATGAGAAAAATTTAAGGAACTGTATGATAGATTCAGGGGCATCAAATAATGTCATGCCAGTCAAAATAATGGAGGCAATGGGCTTGACAATAGATACTGCTCAAGGTAAATGTTATGCTATGGATTCAAGAGAAATGCCAGTTATTGGAACTATCAGAGCATTGCCTTATAAATTGACTCAATACCCTGACAAGGATTTAGTCATGACTATATTGGTTGCAGATATCCCACCTCATTTTGGGATGCTTTTGTCAAGAAAATGGAGTGCATCAATGGGGGGTAACATGCAATGTGATTTGTCATTTTCTACTTTCTCCATTGATGGTAAGGATGTCAAAATTGAAAGAGAATCAAAAGTACCTCATATGATTGAGCATGGCCTGATTGAAAATATGACATGTTTTATTGACAGTGGTATAGATGAATTTAGGGTTGAAGAATTTTCTAGCAATTGTGATAAGCCTACTGCATTGATTGATACATAAATGAAACAATTGTCAGAATCTGATGACTTGTGGACTATGTATTTTGACAGTGCAAGTTCAAAGGAAGGCTCTGGTGCAGGTGTCTTGTTATGATCACCAAGTGGAAAGACATTCAGGTTCTCTTTCACTCTATTATTTAAATGCATAAATAATGTGGCAGAGTATGAGGCCTTGTTATTAGGTTGAGATTTGCTGAAAAACATGGGATCAAGAAGCTCAAGGCAATTGGGGATTCTGAGCGTGTGGTCTCCCAAGTTAGATCCAAGTATGTATCAAAGAACAAGAGGTTGAAACAATATAGGAATGCTGTTTGGGATGAATTGGAGAGATTTGATGCATTTGGCATAGGATGAATGAAAAGAGGTCAAAACAAAGTGGCAAACCTATTAGCTAACATTGCATTAAAACTAGATGATATGAATTATGCTGGGATTTCAAAGGTTGAGGTGCAAACCAGGCCATCTGTCCCTGATAATATAAAAAATTGGTAGGTTTTTGATAATTATGATGATATATAAAGATTTTTGAATTGTGTGGGTGAATATGAAAATCAAGAAATTGACTTTGGAGCTTTTGTTGAAAATATTGATGGTAAGGATACTATATTTGGAAATGAAGTCATTCAGCTAAAGACAAACACAATTCCCAAGGGTCTGGTTGTATTAGAAAGAGTGTTTGATAATCAAGATAAGACAAAGGCTAATCACATTGTTTCCCATCCTGATGACTCGGAAGAGATAAATCTTGGAACAAAAGCATCCCCAAAGAAGGTGTATATTGGAAAGAAAATGTCACCAAAGGTGAGAAGGATGCTAATTGAATTATTAAGGAAGTTTAGGCATGTGTTTGCATGGTCCTATGATGATACAGGGAGGATCTTTTCCAACATGAGATTCCTTTGCATGATGATGCCAAGCCATTCAGCCAAAAGAAAAGGCCTATTAATCCCACTTTAGCCCCCAAAATGCAAGAAGAATTAATGAAACTAAGGGATGTGGGAATCATCAAGCCAATCAGACATTCATCCTGGGTATCAAACTTGGTACCAGTAAGGAAGAAAAATGGAGACATTAGGTTATGTGTAGATTTCAGAAATTTGAATGTGTCTTCATTAAAAGATAATTATCCATTACCCAACATGGAAGCCATGTTGCAACGAGTGGCAAGCTGTGAATTAATGTCTATGATGGATGGTTTTTCTGGTTATAACCAGCTTATGGTCAAGGAGTCTGAGCAATTTAAGACAACTTTCACCACACCATGGGGAACATATGTTTATGTAAGAATGCCATTTGGTCTAACAAATGTAGGGGCTACTTTTCAGAGAGCCATGGATGTGGCATTCTCAGATTTCATTAATTTTTTTTGATGATTTACCAAGATGACTTGACAACATATTCTAAAAAGGAAGAGGATCATTGTGAGCATCTGGAGAAGATATTCATTAGATCTTTGGAGTATGGTATTTCTTTGAATCCAAAGAAATGTGTGTTTGGAGTACTAGAAGGAAAATTATTGGGACATATTGTTTCCAAGGATGGAGTAAAAATTGATCCAGAGAGGGTAATTGCAATTTATAAAGTTCCACAACACAGAAATGTCAAAGGAATACAATCTTTCTTTGGAAAAATAAACTTCTTAAGGAGGTTTGTGACAAATTTTGCTGAGATAGTTCGCCCTATTTCCAAAATGCTCAAGAAAGGAGCCAAGGTTGAATGGGATAAGGAGTCCATGCAGGCTTTCCAAGCCATTAAGCAAGCAATAAAAGAGGCTCCTGTGCTAAGAACCCCTAATTTTTCCAAACCTTTACAAATTTTCTCATTTGCTTCTTTCCACACGATTGCAGCTGTGTTGTTACAAAAGAATGCAGAAGGTTTTGAATAGCCTATAGCCTTTTTTTAGCAAATCTCTACAAGCTGTAGAGCTTGAGTATGATATAAATGAAAAATAGGCATATGCATTGGTAAAAGTAGTAAAGGATTTTAGGCCTTACTTGATAGGAGCTACCATAATTGCCTATGTGCCTAGTGCTGCTGTTAAGGACGTCTTCACACAACAAGAAGTACCAGGAATAAGGTGTAGGTGGATAAATAGGATTCAAGAATTCAATATTGAGGTTCAAATTACTAAACTGGTAAGAGGACAAGGATTGGCCAAGCTTATGGCCCAAAGTAATCTGGAAGCAAATCAGATAAATTTGTTAGAAAAGGAGAATAGATCACACATATGTGATATGGAGCATTCTGAGTGGTATAAAGATGTGATATATTATTTGCAAAGAATGAAATGTCCTAACAACTTGAGTGAAAATGAGAAAAGAACATTGAAGTTACATGCTATCAAATATGTTATTGTAGATGGAAAGCTTTGGTGGAGAAATGGAGAAGGTGTCATGCTGAAGTGTGTTGACCAAGATCAAGCAAAATAAATTTTGAGTGAGATGCACGATGGAGTTTGTGGAGGAAATTATATGGCTAAAACAACTGCACATAAGATAATGAGGGATGGATTTTGGTGGCCTACAATTTTTAAGGATGCACACCAACTAGTAAAGACATGTGATGCTTGTCAGCGTTTCTCTGGTAAGTTAAATTTTTTTGGTAACTTGCCTCTAAAACCAGTTATAGTACAAGCTCCATTCCAGCAGTGGGGTATTGATTTTGTAGGAGAGATAGCATGTAAATATAGTGGAGGTCACTCATGGATATGGGTGGAAGCAATTCCAACAAAGAAAGCCACTAGTAAAGTAGTAATTGACTTCTTGATGAGCAACATATTGACTAGATTTGGGTGTCCAGAAAGGATTGTATTAGATAATGCAATGTGTTTTAGATCTGAGGAATATATAGAATTTTGTGAGAAGCATGGCATCTAAATTTCTTATTCATCACCATATCACCCACAGGGGAATGGACAGGCATAATCAAGCAATAAAAGCTTGATGAAGATCATTAAAAGAATCCTGGATCAGAATAAAAAGGCTTGGGATTCTAAGCTGAGATTAGCAGTCTGGGCAGATAGGGTAACTGTGAAGAAGACAATAGGTTGTGCCCAATTTGACTTGGTTTATGGGATAAATGCTAGGTTGCCCCAAAATAACTTAATGGAAATGTATAAGTTTGTACAGATATATGATAATGAAGTTGATGATGAGATGCAATTGAGAGTGGAAGCTCTTATAGAATTAGATGAAACTAGGAGGGAAGCATAAAAGAGAAATGCAAAGTTGCAGTTGCAAGTAAAGAATTTGTATGACAAGAGGGAAACTGCTAGGAGTTTCAAAGATGGAGATTTGGTTTTAATGTGGAATGCCAGACTAGAAGATAAAGGGAAACATGGAAAATTTGATGCAATCTAGTTGGGTCCATTTTTGATTAATGGTAAGTGGGGTGAAGATTCGTACTTCCTCCAAGATATGATAGGGGATATTCTTGAACTTCCAGTTCATGGACAGTTCTTGAAGTTATACTTCACTTGAAGTATTCTTTTCCATGAACATTAGTTTAGGTTTGTATATTTTGTACATAGTTTGGGTTGTTTTGTCCGAACAATCCCTTTTTGGTCGTCTCTGCATCTTGGTATGCTCTACCTGAGATTCTAAATTCTCGCTTCATTCCAGTGGAATGAACGTCCCCAACTGGAGCCACTGATGGAACTTCATATTTTTGCTCCTTGTGTTCCACTCATGCCCTGCCTTATGTCACTGGTCTTTCGTGGTGTTGGAAATTTCTGAGGGTTGGGGTTTTAGCTTTGCCTACATGTAAAACCCTTGTGTTTATTTTACGCCTTGGTCGAGATCTATTCCGCTGTTACTTTTTGAGGGGTCTTAAAATGACTTATGTCTTATCGTTCCGTCTAGGTTGGGTTCCTTTGGTCTCAAATATTTTATTTCCTCCACAAAGTTTTATTTTCCTAAGTCTTGGTTGGCCTTGTGTTTCATCATTTAAAAACAACGTATGTCATTGTTTACTGTTGGCCTAGTGATGTCCTCTTGTCCTTCTAATAAATGTTTTACTTTGTAGAGGGGTCAAGTTCGCGCTACCGTTGAAAAATTGTCTTAAGAGATCAACGATTTCCTACCATCGCGTGATCGAGAATTGTAGGATTTTTATTGATCGCAATATCACGAGCGGACGCCACATGCCCTTTCTGAAGGTTTAAATTTACGCGATCGTTAATGTGCTGTCGTTTGATCTCAACCATTCCCCGCCATCCTGTGATGACCCCACCACACTGCTTTGGTCAATTGCGATATCACGGGCGGGCACCATGTGTCCTATCTGGAGAGGCCGAAGGGGATAAAGTTTGAGTGACCGTCGATCAAATATTGTCAAGATCAACAGTTGCTCGCCATTGCGTGATCCAAAGTTACAAGGTTTTTACTGATCGCGATATCGTAGGCGACTACCATGTGTCTCATCTAATGAAGCTGAAAGAATAAAGGAAATACTGTCTGACCTTAATACATTAAAAGGAGGATTACTAAAGTGCTCTTAAGGTGCATGTGTTTTAAATCAACGGATCTGTTATAATCTTGGTGGGAAAGCTGCTCGACGGTTAATGGTAAGGCCAGCGACTGTGTTGAAGGAATGAGATCATTGATGCTCAAGATCTACGGTTGCCCACCATCGCATGATCTGAAGTTGCAGGATCTTTACTGATTGCAATATCAGGGCAACCTCCATGTGGACTTCCTTGGCAATGTATGGTATGGTGGGCCCCTTATTGCCACGTTGGTGACTATGTCAACTTGTTTTGAAGACGACCGTTCAATGATTTGATTCAACTAAAGGATCGACGACTTGAATTTGAATCCTCATCAAATATGGTTGGAGCCATTCATGTAGCGCACGAGTGAGATTTAATGGTGGATGAGACACTTATTGGCATGATTTGATCGAAATAAAATCAATTTTCCTGCTTTGTTTGTATCACAAAGCATTCAAGTATTTTGTTGAGCAGTTTAAGAGCCGAAGGCGAAATTGCGAGTCTTTGTAGCCAAAATTTGGGATTTTTGTGAACAAAGCCGTGAGTTTATTTTCTATGCCTCCTGGTCATTCTGCACTTGAATTTGGGAAAAAAATTGTTGTGTTTATCATTAAGCTTCTTGATAAACGTGTTAGGGCTATAGTTTAATTATAGATTGTGAGAAATTGCAATGTTTTGTTCTGTAATTTCCTATCTCTAGTTAGTCCTAGCTATTTGAAGTGTAACATTGTAAAGAGGCCCTAGTTTGTCCGAGATGGCACCGCCAAAGCAACATTCTGGCCAAATTGACTATTTAAAAAGAAACTTGTATGATGATTTCCTGGATCAATTGCCCTTGTCAACGAATGATAGAAAGAAGGGATTGGTTCTAATGCGAGGGAAAATACGAGGGGGAGGGTTAGTATACAATTGCTCTAACATAGCTGATGCTAGGGTTCCTCTTACAGGCTTAGAAATGTTCAGATTGTGGTATGGATAGAGGAATTTGCCTCACCCCTTTTCAAATGGTTGGATGTATGATATGGGGAAGCTGGTGGTACCAAATGTGTTCCCTAATGTAGACCTTCTTAGGGCAGTGGCTACAAGATATGACCCTGTCACACGGGTAATCAGAGATAATGATGGAGGTGTTCTGCTGAGTATTAACAGAGAAGTCCAACATATTTTTGACTTGAGTGAACCGAGTGAAGACTTGGTTCCTATCAATCTTGAAGAAATGAAGCAGGAATATGCAAAACTAAATTCTCTTTTTAGATCTAAGTTGCTTCCACCTCATCTGGCTAGGGCAGTGGGTTCAAGATTTCATATCAACCCCAGTGACCAAGAACCTTTCAGATTAAATTTTTTTGCAAATCATTTCTTGGCCACTTTCTATTCATTGTGTCAGATTTTAGGTTTCAGTCCTGGTGCGGTGATGCCCATTGCATACATATTCATGGGGGTGCAAATACAACACCCTAACTTCTCTGTGACCTATGCCTTTGTCCCTTTCTTGGCTGAGAGGATACATGAAGGGTTGTCAAAGTTGCAGAAAAATTATACCGACACTCAATTATTTTGGTATTCTATGTTGATGCACATGTTCTTGTTCAAGAATGTTGATTTCTTCTCTGAAAAGATGAAATTAAGGCAATTGGTTGATGGAGAAAGATTTCCAGTACAAATATGGGCTACAGATTTATCTTGTAATAAGGAAAGCACCAGTTATGTGCAATTTGATAATTGCTTTGCTTCCAGATTGAGGGCTAGATTGATGGTGAATGTACCTAGGATCCCTGAGGAATTACATGATTTCCTTAGGCCAAAGGGGAGGAAGCCAGAATTGAAAGTTTACCATAACTAGGGTGACATTGTCCCATACCTAGGCAACACTGTTTTGAGAGTATACGATTTTCAGGGAGCCCCTCATATACTGTCATACAATGTGCCACCAAGAGTGGGGTTTGTAGAATTTATGTGGCAAATAGGTTGTATTCATGAGGACAACCTCACTGGGAGGGGTAAGGGAACATTTTTCCCTGATTATACAGTGGTGTCTGACTTTGCCTTTTCAAAAGGAGGCTGGGTGCATTTTGAGAAATTCTTTGATGATTACCATTTGAGGTGTGGTCCGAGGCGGCAACATGAATATGAGGGTTTGTTTTCTCTTTTCAGACAAAGAATAAAGGATGGCAAGTTTGTACATGAATTCAAATTTCCTTAGGAGATGATTAGAAATGAGTTCGACCTAAATAAGCAGGAGTTGAACAAGGAGAAAAGGATAGCTTGTGATAAGCTATTAGATATTGTGCAAAAAATGGATCCCAAGTATGATCCATTGTTGGAGTTCAGTCCATACCATAAGAAAATTGATTTTTTGATGGAGAACTTCAAAGAGATTATGGGCACTTTGAGAACCAAAAGGGTGAACTTAGAACTGAGTCTGGGTGTATAGGAACAAGTTGCTAGACCAATTAAAACAAGGCCAACATACCAGTCTATAGAAAGGTGGCCCATTTACAGGAGGAAAAAGGATAGCAACAGTAATGAAGAAGAAGTGGACAAAAAATGAAAGAAAATAATGAATTTTCCTTCACAACTAGGTCCAAAACTCAAAGTGCCTGGGGCAATTAAAATCATTGATTTAGAATCATCACTAGAAGATAGTCCCTCATCACCACCATCTGAGCCAAGCCCTAAGAGGCAAGGAATTGATCAAATACACGAGAATTTGATGGATGAAATTATTGTTACTGATCAGGACATGCAGGTTGGTATGCCTTCCCCTCCTATGCCAGTTGAATTGGTTTTATTTGATTTAGATATGGAAGGAAAAAGTGTACAAGATGCAAGAATGGAGGCATGTAAGGAGTTTCTAGATAACAATACATGAGAATTGATCAAATACATGAGAATTTGATGGATGAAATTATTGTTACTGATCAGGACATGCAGGTTGGTATGCCTTCCCCTCCTATGCCAGTTGAATTGGTTTTATCTGATTTAGATATGGAAGGAAAAAGTGTACAAGATGCAAGAATGGAGGCATGTAAGGAGTTTCTAGATAACAATACATTTGTAAAAACTCTTATATTTTTGCAATTGGTATGGAGGATGAAATTTGAAGAGTATCAAGATAAATGTAAGAAGAGAAGACAACTAAGACCTGACAGGTCAGACCAGGAGAATGATGAGGAAGTAAAAGCTAAATTAATGGAAGAATTCAAGAACATCACTCCTAAAGAAGGAAGAAGACTGGCGAGTCAGGCTGATGTATTGATTATGCCTGAATGGGACATTGCAGATGCTGTAGTATTTAATGCTATTTTAAAGTCCAAGCATCCCTTGCAAGACTTTGAAGAAGAAGTCAAGGCAACACTTCAAGACTCTTCTTTTAGTGAGGAGTACGAAACCTTAGAAATTTGGGCATTGGCCCCACAAGGAAGAAAGCCAAATGTTACAGATATTAATCCAATTTTTTAGAGGAGGATTAATAATAAAGAGAGCTTCAAATACCTCAACCACCGAGGCCACTAATTTGACTGTGAATGTGGCCAAATTGGCCCAAAAGACTGCTAAAAGGGAGGAGGCTAAAAAGAAGAGCCTAATGGAGAAGTATAACCTCTTGATTGAGGAATACAACAAGATGCAGTAGAGGAATTTTGAGTTGGAGACTGAGGTGGAAAGGTTTAGGTATAAACAGATTGGGGAAACATCAAGTGCTCTAGGAACCAGTACATTACCTTCCACAGCAGGGTCAGTGCCTCCTGCTTCTCCAATTGTTTCCACACCAGGGTCTCCCAGTCAAAATATTTCCCTCACCCCTCCTTTAGAAAAAATTGATGAAGAAACAAAGTGCTCTATTGATCCTACAAAGACGCAGCTCTTACAAAGAGTTGATGATTTACAGGCATCTTTGAAGGTAAGTGAAGAGGGATCTCTTTCAAAGCAAAAGGAGATTGTTACTACTGTCTTGAGGCATTTATATGAAAAGGTTGAGAGTGAATTTCCATCTATACATTCTTTATATTATTTGCTGTTAGATGCAATAAAGAATATTGATAGGGATCAGGAGGTAGTGATACCACTGATTGAAAATTGGATCCCTAGGGCCAACAATTTGGATGTCATGTATAAGGCCTCAAGGTTTGACACAAATAATAGGCCCCGATCATTAAAGCCTACTCAAGTATTAGTTAAGTCATTGGAGGGTTTTCAGACCCTACGAGATGATTTGAGTAGGAAGATTAGGGAGTTGGTGAAGAATTTCAATTATTGGGGTAACACATTGTTACCTGATATAATTGATGAGTAGGGGAAAATCAAGTCACTCCAGCAATGGTAGGATCAAGCAAGTAAAGTCATCGATGATCAAATTAAATTAATTTGTGATGACTCAGATTATGATTTGTTGGTGAGTTTTATGGATAAGATTATTAGTGCCAGCTCATTTTTGGAATCTTTTGAAAGGGATGCAAATTAGGTAGTGGTAAAGTACACACCTTATAATGCCAAGGCGAATGAGGTGATTAATTTTGATTGACCAACTGATGAAGAATACCAAAAATAGGTAACTAAATATTTGATTGAGGAAGAATAAAAGAGTGGATTACTAATGGGTGATAAATTAGATGCTGCGGTTACAATGGTTCCAATTTTTCTTTGATGGCAGTCTCAGCACAGGTTTCTTGTGGTTTTTTGTTGTTGCATCAACTTTTCTTAGCTGACATGATGAACACGAATATTCTCCAGGGTGATGGCTGTTGTAAAAAATTTTGGAATATCACCAGGTGTGCCAATTAGCTGGTGACATGTGTACTCTTTGGCCTGATTCTTGTTTGCTCCTTCATTCTCTGTAAGAAGGATTTCAAGGCCAGAAGTATGGGTTGGAAAGTTAGATAATTTTTGGTCAAGGCTAGGTGAAGTTGCAGAGAAAATTGTAAAGTCTGATGGTTTTAGAGAGAAATGCAATTTAGGTTATGGGTCATTCTGTAATAGGTTTTAGGCTCATTGGGATTGAATGTTGTATAACAGTACTAGCATTTGAGTTGAAATGATAAATTCAAGCTCATGTCTCTCCATTATACATGCATATTTGAACTTTGAATAAAATAACTAAGGGTTGTTTTATCCATCTCACTATTGTGGTGTGTATGATTCTATTTTAGCTTTAATTCAAGGAATTAATTAAAATGCTTGAATGGGATTGTAAGTGGATGTGTTATGTATAAGGATTTCATAAGTAGTATTGAGTTAGAATACATATTGATGAGATTACAAAGTAATTCCATCAAGGATTTCATATGTTATGTGTTAAATCTGTCATATACCCGTAGATGCTTATGAATTTGACTCCTCCATGGATAAATGAAACTAATCTAAATTGTAATTATCTGTATGATTCAGTATTTGTTTGTCTTTGCCTAGAGCTTGGTACAAATTGCAAATCAATGACTATATTATGCTGTGGATTGTGTTGTAGTTATCTCATGCTTCAGATAATTGATATTATCGATGAATAGCCAATTCTATTTGATATTATCTTATCGTGTTGAGCTACTTAGTGAGATTATCTGTTATTGTTAATGTTGTTTATAATAATGGTGCTGAGGTTGTAAACACATTAAGGGATCACCCTCCTGGGTCTTGCAGAGCCTGAAGTGCAGGAGGCTTGTTAAAGTCCTCGTCAGTTGGTCTAGGCCCTTTGAGCTGCCCTTGATTGGAATTGGCAATTCCATAGGTAGATTAGAAGACAAACCTGGTTACATTATAAAAAGAGAACCAACAACTTCCATGTACTTCTATATTGGACAAATAAACCACAACTTGTCACATACTCATCCAATTGATTGCACCACCAAATATAGTGAAAATGTATCTATTGGTGGATATTCTATTGTTGACATCTCCGACATAATATGAATCCACAAATCCATGATTACAAACTAAATGCTTGTTCCATATAGGATAACCATGATAGCATAAGGAATACTTACAAGTACTCGAAAAATACCTAAATACCCTCTTTATTGCATCGCAATGTACTCATCCAAGATTAGCCATAAATTCGCTAGGGACTCCCATTGCTTAGGATTTTTTTGGTCTTTTAAATGCCATAGCATACATAAAAATGGATTAAATATAACACCCCAAAATATTCATGAGAACTAGAGTAAAATTGAACATAGTTTTATTTTCCATTGAATCAAAATTCAAGATTATAATCATAGAGATTTTTTAGACTATAAGAATTGGAATCGGGTATCCACCCCCTATAAATTGTAGTGCGCCTGGTAAATTTTTTTCACATGACCAGTGATGTTGGTGCGACACACCCTCTAGTACCATGGGGACAGTGTGGAGACTAGACCTCGTGATCTCTTTCCTACAATAGGATGCTTTAGCCAATCAAGCTAGGCCCACTGCCCAAGATTATAATCATTTAACCCATCAACAATGCTTTAATTTTTTTAAGGTCCTTAAACCCTTATCACCTATGTGACCCATCCTTTGGTGCCATAACATTATTTTGATGGTAGCTTAGTATCCAAAGCATGATCACCCTTAAGTACTAAAAAATCATGACCATTAGAAGTAGACACGGGTGTTGTCACAATAGTGGTTTACAATTTCTGGGAGATTATGATTTTTGCTGAAATCACATATTTTTAGAAAGTATAATGATTTAAGCCTTAAAAAATTTCATTTAAAGCCCACTAGCCCAAGAATTATAATACCTATAATGGATTTACACCCATCAACCAATGCTTTAATTTTTTTAAGGTCCTATAAGACCCTTCAAGCTCTTTGTTCTCATGTGGAAAAATAGCAGATTATCAATTTTTTTTTTTGAAAAATATGTGACAGATATTGAAGTCCTGGATCCTTTGGTGCCATAACATTATTTTGATGGTAGCTTAGTACCCTTCCATTATAAGCCACTTTTTAAAAATGTTGTTTTCTGAAAAAAACTAGTTTTCGAGGGAGATGGAAAATAAGTGAAATTTGATTCCAAAATTTTTGAAAAAAATATATTTAGAATCTACAGAAAAAAGGTACTCTAGTTTGTATCATCTTCAAATTCCTCACAGTTTAGCTGCTATAATTGCCTGAAAGTGAAGATTTAGTTAAAAAAAGTTATTCCAGTTTCCAGCTAAAAATTGTAGACACAACACATCTCTTTGTTTCTAATTCTAATGGTGAATGCAAAGATTTTTCAAATATCTTCATTATAAGAATTGAAGACATATTACACTAAATTATGCATGCATCTAGCTGAAACAAAGTGCCAATATGAATACCCTTAGCAAGAACCATAGCTCCTTTAGCCCGTTTTACAAATATAAAGTAGGTTTTGTGCTAAACCAAGGATATGAAATTACAAATTAGGAATCTACTTTGACCAATAATCTTCAAATAAAAATTATCTCTAAGGTAGACCTTCCCACTTTCATATTCTTCATATTTTATAAACTAACCTCAATGTGAGGTCATGAGGCACTAAAGTCTATCAACCACACACCTTCTAATGCATGAGTAGCTAAGGAAGTGATGAAACATCACCTTCATCTTAAAAAATATCTTTTAGACTCATCATCATAATCCACCTTCTTAGTCTTCTTCTTTTTCTCCTTCTCCTCCTAACAATTGACAGGATCTTCTTTTCTATATAAATCATATTCATAATTTGGTGTTCCATAATTTTAGTTTAATTTTCTATTACAATAAAACTTCCTCTTCTAATTTGAAAATAGTTGTGTACCTTAAATATTTTATATTGTCTCAAAATACAAATTAAAATACTAACATTATTTATTTAGTATTAATAAAATCATACATTTAAGATGGTAAGGTTGCTAGCATTAACATGCAAGTCACAAGGTTGAAAATTTGAATTCATAACTCTATTGCATAGAAAGTTATAAATTATTTAAATTTTATTTGAATTCATAACTCTATCATAGGGAGTTATAAAGTATTTAAATTTTATTTGAATTCATAACTCTATCATAGAGTTATAAATTATTTAAATTTTAGAAAATGTCTATGAGATGCCATTCCCCAATGTTACAAAATTAGAAGAAGAAAATAGAAGAGCACACAAAAGATAAGACTGATACAAAGACACATAAATCCTTGTTGTGTAAAGGAGATGTGGAGGAGGGGGTGGTAGAGACACCACTAGGAGCCATTGATGGTACTTTCTGTTCTGGAGGTGGAGATACATGTTCCCCACTCAAAACAGTGATCTTTAATTTCATTTTGGCTGCACGACAGTGACTTGCAATGCCACATATGAAATAGTGTTCTCCCACTGAGTTAAGAGAAACAATGGTATCGCCTGTGCCATCTTCAAACAATGGCAAATCTGCATTGCAAGATTCATAGTTTGAACTATTCACCTTCACCACTGTGTGCATGGAGCTGTATTTGAAAACTGAAACATAAAAAATGAATGTTACACATGCTCAACTACAAAGGTTGATTGATATAGTTCAACGAATGATAACTAATTAGTGAAAGGTATGGTGAATGTGGAAGAAAATTACCTAACTTGTCACCTTCACGAAATGTATGCTTGGAAGCCCAGGACTGATAATCCACATTGAAATCCCAGCCAGTGCTATCTCCTACAATATGATCTACACCATTACAAAGATTTACAAGGCAGAAAAAGACCACCGCAACCTTCACATACATGGCTCCTCCACTACCCAATCTCATGTTGCACCTCCTCCTCATGCCACCTACAATTCTGGGTGTTATAGATCAAATCTATTTTTTTTTTTCTGGACAAGACAAACAGTGCAAGAATGTTAGCAAGTGGAATAAAAGAACAAATGAACTGGGTCTTATATAATTGTTTAATTACTATCTATGCCAAGTTATTCGTCTGGATGTCCTGTGATTTGGCACTTATTTTAACAATTTCTTGACGTAGAAGCTATCTCTTGCAGGACAGATAATGAAGATCAATACGTTAAACATCATCTGGAGCATGCGTGTCTTATAAACTTAGGGCTTGGTGTTATCCTTGCAATGATAAGCTAGCCAATGAGAATGGTCGATATGTAATTTAAACGTGTCTTATGACTTTGTACAAGTATTATTCATTCCTGGAGCTTAGATTGTGTTTATTGTGGTATTGAATATAATATTTCATGCTAATCTTGAGCGGAAAGTCAGAATTGATCAGGCATGAATAATATTCATCGCCATCCATTTGGCTGCAAAGCAATATTGAACAGAGAATTTTGAGTTTGTGGCGGAATCTGAATAGAATACTCCTTGTAATTTAAATAACCCGTCAATCCTTGAAACCTGCAAATCTCTATCATACCTACCTCTATAAATTTTTAGCTTCGACAAAACGATTTTAGTTGGGAATTCTCAACGCCTCTTAGGGTTTATAAATATATTATATGTATAGTGTACTTTCTGTATTAAAAAAAAAAAATACACTAGAGTTAATATAAAAGATGGATGGAATGGACTTACATTCTTAAATCTTAATGTAAGAGATTGTGGACACATTATTATGTAGTTAATTTAATTTTATCATGAGGAGAAGGTGGGTCTCTCTTTGGAGGGTTGTCCTAGGCATATGAGAAGTCTTGGCCACTAGAAATAGGCTCCCAACTTGTGATGTCATCTTTATCTTTGCTCTCTTCTTGAGCCACAAGAGTAGTGCAAATAAAAGAGATTGCAAGGTCCAACTGAACAAATTTTCCATTGTCATGCCAACTAGCAATGCCATATTCATGCTAAGAAGCAAAAGATTGATGACATGGTGACAAGGACCAACCATGTCCTCTATGTTAGGAGATTCGCGAGAGTCACATCCTATATGTTAAAGAGATTCATGAGAGCAACACCCATAATGAACACTATGGGTACAACCCTGAAAGCACCCACATGGACACATATACTCATTAATGTTGGTAAGTGATGGTGAGACATGAGCAATAACACATGAAGTATTAGCTCAATAATTTTGAAGGGTCTAAGAATGGGCTACATGTAGAGAAACTTTATTGGCTTGAACTTGAATTTATAACATGGTGTAAGAACACATTATAAATTTAGTATATATGGAAAAGTGAGCATCCATAATAGCCCATGAGAATAAATAAACATTCCCTAAATATAATTTCCACTAACTTACTATATGAATTTTCACTATTTATCATTATAGGCCATTTACTAATTATTAGGTTGATAGAAATTCCATAGTGAGCACAATTTTTAGAAAGTGCATCTAGAGTTGTCTTTTATTTGAAGATATTGAAAGGAATATCATCAAAATAATCCTATCCATAGATTTTTCATAGTAACTTCATCTTATGGCTCAAATAAAAATACACAAAACACATACGTTCCATAGGAATCACAATCAAAGAAATCATTTTCTAGTGCATGCAATTTACAGTATCTCACTCATCTGAAGCATAGTGAGGAGTTATATTTTTTTTAAAATTAATGATTTTATTTATTTATTCTTGTGAATTCCTAGATTGGATACTCATTTACCCACAATATTGATTTAGATGGCTCCTAGCTCTATTCTAAGGCAATAAAAAAATGTTTATATTAGTGAGTGATGGTTCATGTTGGATATCTTGCAATATCTTTGTGGACATGGAAAAAGTAAACCTTCTACTTTTTCCTATTTAGTCGCTCCTTGTGATTTTTGGACTTAATGAGGCCTTGATTTAATGTTGTATTAGGTCTTGGACCCTAGCAAAATGAATAAAATGCATGTCTTGTAAAGGTGTTGTAAAGTGTTGTGAATCACTTTCACACTTTTCTAGACTTTCATTAAGTAATTAAGTCTAATGGACCTATTTTTTCCTTAATTAAATATTGTAAAATATATTTAATTGCATTATCATGTTAATCTAGAAGGCTTGTAATTTGAACTTGACTTTAATCTAGTGTTGTAATGTGTTTTACACACTCGCATTGGATGTTGTGCCTTTCTAGGCTATATGGACCCTATTTTAATGATGTAAAGTGTATTTAATCACACTTTCACATTGACCTTTGTGTTCTTGGACTTATCCACCCTTTATATCATCATTAATAGGCCCCTATAACCCCATATTGTGCATCCTGAGGCATAATTTAATCAAATAACCGACAAGAACAACCTATAAGCCTAATTTCTTCATTCCTAGACATTTCAACTAGCAAAAGAGTCCCTGTGGGACCCATTCACCATTAGGGGTGAATCAATCCCATTTAGGTGGGACCCATTCGCCCTTGATGGCGAATGAGTCCCATTTGAGTTGTTTTCGAGGTTTGATCGGGAAAAATTAGGTTTTAAGTTTAATTTTTCTTCATGTTGGCCTTGGGGATCAAATTAACAAGAAAATTATGAGGATTTCCTATAAATGCAAGATTTTAAACCCTAATTCATACACCTAATCATTCATCCATCATTCATTATCTTTTTCAAGTCAAGCAAGCTAGGGTTAGGTCATTTTAGAGAGCATTCAAGATCATTTTTCAGACCTTCAAGGGTAGATTCTTCATCCATTGCTATAGAAATTCAAGATCTTTCATCATGGAAACTCCCTAACTCCATTTTTTCATGCTTCATCATGTTATTTCTTCATTTTGGTTTAATTACCTAAAAAGGGGTTTGACCAAGGCAAACTCCCATGCCCTAACATTCAACATTTCTCTCTTTCCTTGTGTGTTTGCAGATTTAGGTACATTCAAGGTTTGGAAATCATTGAAAGATAATTTAAAAAGTTGTTGAAGACATCCCCTTGTTGAATAAGTCAAAATATCCACAAAAAGTCACTTATAGTGCCGAAAATCAGAGTTTTAGAAGCAAACACCTGTTAGGAACTGAAGTGTAGACCAACGGCTTCTGTTTCCACTTTTGGATTTTTAGAAATTTAGAAATGGACTCATTTTCCATTAGTGGTGAATGAGTCCCATTTCCAGGCTTGAAAAGTGTTTTATGCAGTTTTCGATACCCATTTTTCCGAAATGGGCTCCAGAATAGCTTCCTAGATCTAGGACTAATTCACCCAAAATGGCGAATGAGTCCTTGTAGGCTAAATTTTTAGGATTAGTAAGATTTTAGAAGTCATTTATAGTCTTTAGCAAGTACCCAGGTGTACACTTTCTATTTCACAGCTTACATTTCTAGGTGTTTTTGCATATCACAATGTGTTTTCAAACAACTTGCATTTCAATAGTTTTGCTTTAATAATCAATCTCTTTTATCCATTATTTTCATTTGGGACATTCTATTTATACATATTTCATTCATATTTTCATTAATATTGAATGTAGAAATTGCTTGGTTTTGGCCTACTTCTCTCCTTTTAGGTGAAAAATCCTAGAAGTGCAAGAGAACATTAGGGTGCCAAAACCCATGTTTACATTTTGGTGAACCTACTTTTCAAATAATTTCTTGTCTAATTTTTATTCCATCATCATCCTAGAATTAACATTGCATTGCATTTTGCATTAGTTACATTATATTCTAGGGTTTCAAATTCTGCATTAATGAAAGTGCATATAGGTTGCATTTTTGCATCTTAAATCATTAAAAATTTCTAAAATTCTGCATTTTCATATTAGGTTTGCATCATATAACACATAATACGTCAAAATCAATCAAAAATATCTATAAATTTTGAAAAAATCCCTATTGGGACTCATTCGCCACCTTGGGCGAATTAGTCCATTTTCACCCCTGAAACTGCCTTTTGTAGAATTGAAAACCCTGTTTTAAAGCTTTTGTTGGCTGTCATTACCTATTTGTATCAATTGGTTGAGTTTCTGTACCATGCATTTCATTAGATCTAGCTTAAATGAGTTCATTTCATGCATGGTTTAATTTCAAATTCCCATTCTCACATTGTTACATAGCATAATCAGTCAATTATCATCCTTAAACATCTAAAACATTGCATTTTACTTTTGCATGTTTGCTTTAGCATAGTTACATTTCAAGTTTGTAGAATAATAATTACCTCATGTTTTCATTACAACAGTCTATAGTTATTATATTTCATGTTATTCTTTTAGATCTTATTGCATGTTGTAAGCAAGTTTTGTTAGGTGCATATGAATATGAGGTCCTTTCCCCTCTCTTTTTATTCATCATTGATCCCTCTCCTAGTATCCCTTTTGTGAGTAAGGTTTGTATAGTGAAAGAAACCTTGGATAATCATAACAATCACATTTCTTCTTCTCCTATTATCTCTCCTACTTGTGAAGTAGATATTATAGTGTTATAACCAATTGATGAGAGTTTTGAAAACCCGAGTTGTTTCTCTCCTCTTACCTCTCCTATTAGACAAAACTTTACTAAAAAAGAGGACATCACAATAAGTAATCATGATGATCACACAACACAACAAGAAGATGAGATCATAGAAACATTTGTAGAAATTACCTTACCTAGTCTCCATAATCATGATAATCAAACTTGTTCTTCTAGTATCCCTCCTCCATGCAAAGAGGATAGGTTGGTGTTAGAAGATATACCTATTAAAAGTCCTGAGAATATTATCCCTCCGTTCCCTAATGTTCCTATCCTATGGGAAGATCTATTTAGTAAACATGAAAACCATAGAGGCCCTTCTCTTGATGCCTCCCCTATTTGTGATGATGCCACTTTACAAACTCCAACCATGGATGAACACATTACAAGCTATCCTTCTAGATTAAATAATATGAAACAAGAGAATGAGACCTTAGGGAAACATGATAATCAAATAGACTCTTCTCCTCATCTCTCCATTATTGATCAAAAATAAAATTCAGCCATTGATAACTCCCTTATTTGTGATGAAGTCATTTTAGAAGAACCAACCCTTGAATGTCAAGAACATGTGGTTTGTAGTTCTTCTCACAAATCTCCTCTTAGGGAGGATATTATGGCGCAACAAAAGCAAAGCATTGACAATAATAATATTATGCCATTAAACAAAGAGGAAAAGCCCTTGTTAGACTCTCATTCAGTAAGGGATGTTAATATTATTCAACCTTAACTCATCCTTTACCCCCCTTCACACAAACCTAAAACTCAAAACACACCCGAACTTGTCCTTTACCCACCTAAGAACAATGTTTTTCAGAAATTGAGTCATAATAGTGTTGCTCATACATATAACACTAGAAATAATCTGCAACCAAAACAACCCACCCCAACACCCTTATCTTTTCCAAACTCCATTTTTCCTAGAGATCCTCGATTAAATTCACATATTAAGGAGTATGATCTTGTTGAAAAACTTAAGAATACTCCTGCAAAGATATCCCTATGGGATTTAATTCAGAATTCACCTAACTATCACACTATGCTTCAAATGACCTTACAACACATTCCTATCTCTTCTAATGTGTAATCGAATGACATAGTAGTCATGATCCAAGGAATACATGCTGACATTGTTTTCCATCAAAGTGAACTTTCCCCTTTGGAAGTACAGAAACAAAATGAAGCTTTCATGATCATTGCTCAATACAATCAAATAGGGATAAAGCGAACCCTTGTTGATAATGGCTCAACCCTTAATGTGTGTAGTGTAAACCTCTTGGATAGGCTTCATGTGGATAAATCAAACATTCAACCTGATTCTTTATCTATTAAGGGATTTGAAAATGTTGTAAAGACACCAATTGGTGTGATCACTTTACCTATTATAGTTGGAGAAGCCACATTGAACACACTAATCCAGGTTATGCCTCATGATCTTTCATATAACCTCCTTCTAGGCAGGTCGTGGATTCATGCAATGAATGGTGTGCCTTCCACTCTTCATCATAAAATGAAATACATCCACAAAAAAAAAGTGTGCACACTCGATGTTGATCATGAGCCTTATAGTATCTTGCAACTTGAGAAAAACAAAGAACACCCCTTGAGTACATTAACAACAACCACACAAGTGGAATCCGTGCAACAAAAAGGAAAAGAACAACACATTGAACAAGTCACAAAGATATTAGAAGATGATTGGGGTTCTTTAGATTTTGAACATACATTCATGAGAAAGTACAAGATCATCAATAAAGATTCCAATATGACACATGAAAAAGCACTCATGTCAATACAAAACTTAGAATACCTTTCAAAAACATCTGCCTGGGCCACTTTAGAACACAAGACAACCGATTACATAACCTTTGATGAAATTAATCATGAACAACCACCTGATCCAAAAGCAATGAAAAATATTTATGGACAAGGTTATGAGCTTATGAAACAACTTGGATACAGTGGAAAATGATGTGGTGCTAACGAATAAGGTATCTGCCACCCTATAGATCCTATCACACAAAAACAACTCATGGTCTTGGTTATTGTCCTTTGGTAGAAATCACCAGGCCTTCACTCAACATTAACGCTCACACAACATTCTTCTAAGCCCAATTTAACTATAAAACATCCTAAACTCATCAACAATAGTGGTCTTGAAAGTCATCATTTACAAACATGAAACAAACAATGAACCCTTCGCTTAATTTCAATGTCATCTCGCAACACACTAATGAATTGAATTCATTAAATTTTACACCCTCCTATAAAGGAGAGACCAAAATCTCACAATCTGTAGAGTCTTGTGTAGGTATGACAACTAATACTAAGCAAGATGTATCTTTGTTGCAAACTATAGGCACAACTTCTACCATAGATCAAGATGGCATCTTGTCGAGACTCCTCCAAGATCACTTGATATCCCTTCCTCTAAGAACTCGAAAGAAATTATATTACAAGACTTCATTTTACACCTATCATAGAATTCATGGTCTTTATACTAATGAATGTAAGGCTTTGAGTAGTAAAATCCAACATCTTAAGGAGTCTGGTGCTATGCCTTATGTGAGGGCACCACATTCCTCTAATTGATACTGATTTTCACTCTAGCATGTTTCTCCTCAACCATTTCGGCTCATCCTTGTCCTGCACTAAGTGGGGGAAATGGGTTAGTTAGCCTTGTCCTCATATGCCACTTGGTGTTGCCTCTTTTGGCTAGTCGTTAACCTTTCATGAACATATAAGAGCAAGCTTGGGATGTGGACAACATGCCTTAAGTTGGCTCGCACGTGACATACTACCTTTTTCATGACGTAACATATAGGAAACATATGACTTGGCATAGGGCTTTCCGAGTAAGCTCTCATGTCTTCTTATTCTACTCTAAAGAAATTTCTCATAGTAATGGTGTTAACAACCACTCACATTTCATTATTCGATTTTATTTGTCTTGCGATTTCCTCTCTTGGAAGCATTAGATACAATGTTCATTAGGATGAGACCTTGCACTCATCCTCTCTTGGAAACAAGATGAGACCTTTTGTGCTTGTCCTCTCTTGGAAGAATTGAGCTCGATGTTCCCTAAGATGAGACCTTGCATGGACTAATAAAAATACCTTTGAACATTCCTTATACAATTTTGTATTTACAATGTCTTATAAGTTTCAAGCATCATTTTCGTGTGGCACCTTATTAAAGTTATCAGGAGGTATAACTTTCTTATGGTTGAGCGGGAAGCCCATTTCAAGGCATTAATTTCCCCATATCCACTCATGTGTGTGTGAGCACATATCGGCCATATGTGTCTCACCTCTTAGGACTTCTCACCAGACAAACAATCAAGAATCCCCTCGCCTCAGAGTGAGTATGCATTTTTGGACAAACAACCTAGATCTGATCCACATCGCGTTAGAAAAATGGTTGAAGATCCACCTTTTCATTTTCATCTTTCTCTTCTTCCTAGTTCATTCCATTACATGATAGCATGTCTCATTTTGCCGCACCTTGTGCATGTCCTTTTTTCACTTATGACAGTTTTCTTTAGGATCTTGGATTTTGGCGGCTTGAATGTTTCCTCGATCTTTGTTATCCTAGACCATCCAGATTGGTATGATTGGACCCCTCTTGAATGTATACTTTAGTGTGAGTTTGAAGCAAGTTCATCGTCTCACTAAAGTGGGGGCTAAATGTGGACACAGAAAAAGTAACCCTTCTACTTTTTCCTATTTAGTCCCTCGTAATTTTTGGACTTAATGAGGCCTTGATTTAATGTTGTATTAGGTCTTGGACCCTAGCAAAATGAATAAAATGCATGTCTTGTAAAGGTGTTGTAAAGTGTTGTGAATCACTTTCACACTTTTCTAGACATTCATTAAGTATTTAAGTCTAATGGACCTATTTTCCCTTAATTAAATATTGTAAAATATATTTAATTGCATTATCACATTAATCTAGAAGGCTTGTAAATTAAACTTGACTTTAATCTAGTGTTGTAATTTTTTTTACACATTCACAGTGGATGTTGTGCCTTTCTAGGATGTATTGACCCTATTTTAATGATTTATTCACATTGAACTTTGTGTCCTTGGCCTTATCCACCCTTTATATCATCATTAATAGGCACCTATAACCCCATATTATGCATCCCAAGGCATAATTTGATCAAATAACCGAGTAGAACAACCTATAAGCCTAATTTCTTCATTCTCGGATTGGCAAAAGAGAACCTATGGGACCCATTCGCCATTAGGGGTGAATCTATCTCATCCAGGTGGGACCCATTCACCCTTGATGGTGAATGAGTCCCATTTGAGTTGTTTTTGGGGTTTGAGCGGGAAAAATTAGGTTTTAAGTTTAATTTTTATTCATGTCGGCCTTGGGGATCAAATTAATGGGAAAATTATGAGGATTGCCTATAAATGCAAGCTTTTAAACCCTAATTCATACACCTAATCATTCATCCATCATTCATTATATTTTTCAAGTCAAGCAAGCTAGGGTTAGGTCATTTTAGAGAGCATTCAAGATCATTTTTAGACATTCGAGGGAAGATTCTTCATCCATTACTACAAAAATTCAAGATCTTTCATCATGGAAAGTCTCTAACTCCATTGTTTCATGCTTCATCATGTTATTTCTTCATTTTGGTTTAATTACCTAAAAAGGGGTTTGACCAAGGCAAACCCCCATACCCTAACATTCAAAATTTCTCTCTTTGCTTATGTGTTTTCAGATTTAGGTACATTCAAGGTTTGGAAATCATTGAAAGATAAGTTGAAAAGTTATTGAAGACATCCCCTTGTTGACTAAGTCAAAATATCCGCATAAATTTACTTACAATGCCGAATATATTTTGAGTGCACAGTTTTGTATAACCATTTGTTTGAAACAGGCTCTGGAACAACTTCCCAGATCTAGGACTAATTCACCCAAAATGGCGAATGAGTCCCTGTAGGCTAAATTTTTAGGATCAGTAACATTTCAGAAGTCATTTCTAGTCTCCAACAAGTACCCAGGTGCACACTTTCTATTTCACAACTTTCTATTTAGTTTTGTTTACATTTCTAGGTGTTTTTGCATATCATAATGTGTTTTCAAACAACTTATAGTTCACTAGTTTTGCTTTAATAATCAATCTATTTTATCCATTCTTTGCATTTAGGACATTCTTTTTAGACATATTTCATTCATATTTTCATTAATATTGAGAGTATACATTGCTTGGTTTTGGCCTACTTCTCTTCTTTTAGGTGAAGAACCCTAGAAGTGCAAGAGAACATTAGGGTGCCAAAACTCATGTTTACAATCTTATCTACCTAGCATATAATTATGATGGTTTTAGTATTCAATCTTTATTAAATTATGTATTGAATGATATAGTCCCATTTTAATACAATCTAGCTCCCAAATAACTAGGTAATTAGATCAAAGCTATACTCTAATGTAATATTATGAATTTATTCAAACTGTAATGATGAAAGTTACACAAATATATAAAATGGCTCAAATTATGTATGTAATTTTATGAAAAGTGAAAAAAAAATCCTCATTTCTCATCACTATTTTTTTCTTCAATACTTTACATTCTCTAAAATAATAGAAAGAAATCTAAATACCAAATTTCCCTTTTCAATAAATTCATATTCTTATCCACCCAAAATAAATTATCTAGTGAATCTAAAACTTATTTTTTTAGATAGTAACCTATTCTATGCCACTTTAAAATAATCTTCTATAAGAAAATTAACTAGATAAAAAATAAATTTATTGATCATAAAATAACTAATTTATATATTCTTATTAATTAGAGGGTAAGCTTAGAAATTGTTTGTTGAAATTATCTATAGGTTGGGAGCTAATTAGTCTATGTATCTCTAGGAGTCTAGATTATATTTTTTCATTATGCTTCTTTAATCCTAGCGGGTCCTATGCACTTTGAATAAACTAGGTTAGATTTTTTTCTATACTTCGAGGCATGTAGAAGCATGCCACACTCATAGGTGTTCACATCCAACTTAAACATTCATAGGAATATTTGGATCTCAAATAAATGTAATATTGCATGTATGAGATGAGAATGGCTTGACCATTTGATTGTGTCATATGCATTAAATTATTTAAATTACATTGTGAATATTTGATATTTGTTTACTAATTTAAGTTTTGAGTAATATAGTTCCATATAGTTTATGTGTATTTCATATGATCCATACAAATATTATATAATTAAAGTGGGTGATAGTTCTATAAGATAATAATTGAATCAACCCAACACTACCATCTCATTTATAGCCAAGTTTTACATGAGTTATAATCACCCATTTCTCTATCACTGCCATAGTTCTAGGTTCTTTGGTATTAATAATAAAAACCAAAATACATATGTAATTAGGAGTGCACATATCTAGTTGCTTTCTCTATTGGGTGGACCTCCTCAAGAGTTGTGAGTGAACCTATCTAGTTGTTTTCTCTATTGGGTGGACCTCCTCAAGAGTTGTGACAACAAATTTACCTCTTCTAAACTATCAAAAGTATTTGATCTCTCCTACTCTATAGAGCCTTCATGACCTTCAAATTCAACCTTCTTAGTCTTTGGGGTTAGTTGAACTAAATATTTATTTCCACCCTCTCCTAGTTGTAACTATGGAAGAAGATTTAACCTCTTTGAAATTAATACTTTTTTTGTACATGAATATCTTAACTATAAGGTCTCAAATATTATTCCCTCTCACACCTTAGTAAATGAAGATGCATTTCACTACCTTGTTATCCAAATTTGATTACTCCTTAGGTACATGTGCATGTGCCTCATGAATAAAATTTACATGACGATGATAAAATGATGGATTTTTTCTCATTCATGCATCAATAGGGGTCTTCTCAATGAGAGTTGATGTAAGATATTTATTACTCACATGTAATAAACTAAAGAAATACATTTTTCCAAGAAATTCTACTCCAATCTAACTCTAGTAAGCATACTCTTAGTCATCTCAACCAATGTCTTGTTCATTATTTTGAAACTCTATTATACTAATGGTTGTATGAATTTTTCACATGTATCATAAGCTCCTGCTCTTTCTATAACTTATTAAAATTTGAAGAAAAAAAAATCTCCACTATCAATCCTTAAAAAAAAATCTTAATACCAATATGATTTCCAAAATAGCCTTAAAATCCTTAATAAAAATAAACAATAATTTATATTTACTCCTTATAAAATAACACCTCTTCTTATGAAATAATAATTTGTAAAAGATATACAGTACAAAGAATTAGAAAGTGAAGGAAAAATAATGTGATCAAATACATCTAATTTAATTAAATTCAACATACTAGAAGATTTGTGAGAATTATAATAAATCTAAATATAATTCTAATTTCCCTATGCATAATGTTTTCATAAGTAAAACTTAAGAGTACAATCATTCATCCCCTCAATAATATTTTTTTAGGGTCCTTAGCTCACCTATATGATCCATTCTCTAGTTCCATAACATTTTTTTATCTATAGGAAAATTTCTCTTTGAGGGAAGAGCTTGCTTAGGTACCTAGAAAGAATGGCCACATGAAGTAGAAACAACACTCCTATTTGTTATCAGATCTAATGGTGAGAGACTAGATTTTACAAAAAACTTCATTGTAGGAACATAAGAACTATTTCTTTAGACATTGTATGTATTTAGTTGAAATATAGTAACTGTATGAAAACCCTAGTGATTAGTATATCTCCTCACACCATATTGCACCTCCTACTAGAGAAAATAACCTACAAACCTACATCAATTAATTTTTCTACCTCATAATAGGTTCTATTTTAAACCAAGTATGTGTAACATAATATTAATTCTTTTAATTCTATTAGGAAAGGTGTCTCAAAATTGCTCCTAATGTGGAGTATGTGAAGAATATAGTTTTTGGAGTATGAAACATAAAATTTCAATTTCTAGTCTGTAAGCTTTGTTTTTGGGATTTTTTTTTTGGGTTGTTCAATATTGTCTCTAAGATGCTTTTTATGTAAATATTTTTAATATATACATTTAAAAAAATGGCCGGGTAACAATCTCTTGGATGAAAGTTTATGGTCTCCAAAAGTTAATCCTCTTACATTAGAAATGTAAAAATGTCTAGGACAAAATAAATGTAAGATGGAGTCACACATGTTGACCATCTTATGATTAATGCTATGAAACAACATAAGGTCTATTTGAGTGGAGATAATGAGACCAAAATGGAATGTCTAAATTGGTAAGCTTTTTATGAGGTTCTTATGATAGATGGAAGGTTCATATATTATTTTTAGCATATGAACTAATCTTGAGATCTAGGTATTGGTTTTCTAACTAGGTATTTGGGCACAACCTTTTTGGGTGGCTTAAGATCATGGTTTTTTAATTACCATCTAATGGTTTTTATACTGCTCCTATTTGTAGGGTTCTTGAGATGGAGGTATTTCATAGTGAGTTTGTAGGTATTGTTATGTTGTTGAAATTACTCCAAATTTATAGTTGGTATACTTCTCTAATGGATTTATTTACAAGTGTATTATAACCATGTTTAGTTTATTGAATAATACATTGGGCTACTTTTGAGTGTGGAAATTTTATTTCAAAATGGTTTTCCCCACATACATCTATGTTGTGGTATGTTTTTTTTATGTTTTGTATATGTTTCTCTTTTATGTAATTGTAAATACTTGAAATTTACACAATAATCTACACTAATATTTTTTTAATAAGTGTTTCTAGTTTCCTTTATTCCTTTCATACTTATCTATCATACAATATAAATGGACTCTACCATGAACAACTATGCTTAAATGAGAATCACCATCAAGGTACACATTCCCACCATTATATTCTTATATTTTAAAACCCACCCTTAAAATAAGGTTACATAGAAGGAAGCTCTAGAGTCTATCAACCATGCACCTTTTGATACATGAGTTTCTTTTTTCATAAAAAAGGAATCTGCATCACCTTGAGGAGAGTTTTACAACTCACAATATAAATCATTTTAATTTTAATTTTTCATCCTCTTTTTAATATCTATAAAAGTGTCTAATATTCTCATAATTCTAACATAGCCTTTTACATTTAAGGGGATTTGGATCTTCCATAGGATTCATGATCTAGAATTTTCTTTCTTCTAGTATTTTCCCTTCATTATTCCAAAATTATGTATGGAATACTTAGTAGATTTATAATATTTTTTTTGCATATCCTCTAAGAGTAAAGTAACCACTAACTCATATATTTTAAGTTTTTAAGGCAATGCCCACAATTTCTATCACCAAGTGAACCCATGAGTTTAGAAAATAACATGTAAATTTTATGTGATGATCCTCCTCTTCCATTTTCACTCCTATAGAGTGAAAATAGATCATAATCATATTAAACATGTTTAAATACTCAACATAACCACCATCACCATTATCAAGGTGTAAAAATTCTTTCTCAAGAAACATAATTTAATTAGAGGTTTATATTGGTGCAAATATCCCAACTTATTTTTAAATATCTTGTGTGGTGGCTTCTTCACGTACATTCAAAAAAACAAAATCCATTAAATAGAGTCTAATAAGGCCATTCACCTTTCTATCCAACATATCTTAATTATATTGTGATATTATAATGGGTTTGGATCTAGATATAGTAGCCCAATAGATATATGTCTACAAGAATATCCTCAATATTGATATTTCAAAACTCAAATTTAATAGTGTTTAACCTTTCCATCTCTATCCTTGATGTTATTTTCAATTTCTTACAAAATATCATTTCTACACAAGCTCCCACTCAAACCAACATTAGAAGAAAAACCTTATCCTTAACACCTAATATCTAAGGTGATCAAGCTCTAATACCAAATGAAAGGAAATAGACATGTGAAATACACTTCCTATAGTAATCTATGAGATGAGGTATGCACATAATTAACTTAATCATACATTTACAAGAAACAAAACACAAAAATATACCATAACATTAATTTATGTTGGAGAAAACCTTTCAGAAAAATACCACACTCCAAAAAATAATAATATATTGAATTAAGTAAATGGTTGAAATATTCTTTCAAGGTTTAATCCTTTATAATAGTATTAAAAACAAAATGATTGGAATAATTTTGGCAGTGTAATACTACCTAGAAAAAATTCTACGAAACTTTCATATCAAGCACATAATAAATAGGAGTTCATCAATACATGAAAACATCAAATGATAATTAGGAAACTATGAGCTAAAAGCACCCAAAATGTGGCACACAAATCTCTAGTCAAAATATACAACCCAAATCTTAGGATGAGTCCATAATTAAAAAAAAACATATTCCTTCCATCTATCATAAAATCATTATAATCTTATCACCAACTTGGGTGCTCTATATTGACTCCTTTACCTCCATTAAATGTCTATTATAATATTTCATAACATTCATAATAAGTTATCCAACAACTGTAATTCACTCTTACAACTCTCTTATGCATGATACATGCTCTTACATTACTATATAGAAGATCTAACTTCTAGAGGCTATAAATTTTGATGTAGGAAGACACTTGACCTGCCCTTTTTTTAACTTGAATCCTGAAGAGATCCATGCCACTATAACTAGCTTTCTCTAGTTAAGGAGTTTTGAAATTTTTTAATGCCAACCATAACCTCTAAATCCTTGAAATTTGTATTTTATGTCATACTAAAATTACATTTTTTGGTTACGAAGACTAGGATGCAAGGATGAGACATATTTTCTAACAAATTTGGCCTTATATTACAAGGCACAATACAAACTAAAGAATATTGTGACTTAAAAAATTAACTTCCTTGTTTTGATTAATTTTGAATAACTTTTCTCTTGATTGTGAGACTATAACTTCATTCTTTCTATGTATTTTCCATTACTACTTTAGTGTCAAAAAATGTACTCCTTTACATTTTCACAGTATGTTTGGGTCCCTTAATTAATTGGACTTAATTAAGCCTCTAATTGACCCAATTATGCATCTACAAGCCTAATTAATTACGAATTCTGAAAGGGGAATCATAATTTAATTAATGCAATTATCATTTTTTAACACCCCAAAATGAATAGGTCCTGGAAATTTAGGTCAAGACCGATTTTCCCTTAGGAAAATTTGTTCCCTTTAGTTGCTAAATTAAAAATTTTAATATATTTTTGGCAGCCTTTTTATGATCCCAAATTTAATTTCAAATGTTGGCTTGTAATTAATTTTTGAGAAATTAGAAAATTACCTATAAAAATAAGGTCTTTTTATCAAATTCAAATCCTAAGAAATCTAGAGTTTTCAAGAGATCAATTCCTAAAGCAAAGATCATTGTAAAAGGTGTTCAAGACTAGATTTCTTTGTCATTTGTTGGAACATTCAAGATCTCAAGCATCATGTCAAAGTTATCTTCATTCATGCATGTTTTTTGGAGCTAACATTGTGATGTAGGTTTCAAGCATTCAAGTCAAGGTTCAAGCATCAAGATCGCATCATCAATCAAGCCATTTCATGCAAGATCAAGATCTTGAGGAGATGTCTTAAGTTTCAATCCTTCAAGGGTTTCATTCAAGGGTTTGGTGATTTTCAACATAGGAAGTGTTCATTCATCATTCCTTTCATGTTTCATTGTTTCAATTTAAGGTTTAATTACCAAAACAGGCTTTGACCAAGGAAATCCCCCATTCATCAAAAACAATTTTTTTCCCTCTTGTGTGTTTTGTAGATCTTAGGTTAAACAAGGATTAAAGATCAATAAAAAGTGAAAAATTGCAAAAGTTGTCAAAGTTTCAAAGTTGTCAACATTGTCATCAAGCCATGGAAACTCACTTTTAGAATTTAATTCCGAATTTTTGACTGTGAAACCTAGAGGAATCAGGAGTGCAAAAAAAGGAGCATAGGACTGTAAAAGAAAAAATTGAACCCCTATAGAGATTGATTCACCCTTGGGTGAATGATTCCTAGGAGGACACTCAACACAACCTTTTTGTGGCAGGTGCATAAAATCACAACCTTCTTAGATCTGTTGAAACTTTCTAAATTCTGTTAGATTAAAGTTTAAAATTGATGTTTCATATGTTATATTTCATAATTGCATTCATTTGGTATTTTTCATTCATCTCCCAAAAGTGCAGTTCAGGCTGATTTACCCCATCCTAAGTCATAAGGAAAACAAAAAGATCTCCATCAAGGTTGACCCATCTAAGGGTTGAAAGTCAATATTTCCCCATGGGATCTCTTTTTCCTAATGAAAAAGGAACCAAAGTGTAGGTGCATACCCCCAATTCAAAATCCACCACCCACATTTTCCCCCCATTTCATTTTGGTGAACCTGATGTGATGAATGTTGACAAACTTGAAGATACAAAGAATGACAATATGATTGAAAATGAAGAAGACATATGATGTATGATCAACTTCATTGATGTTCAACCTTGTAAGGGCCAAAAAAAATGCCCCTTGATAATTATTTCTCACAAAATGACATAATTATACATGCACCCAATGGTCCTCTTTACATTGCTAGAAGAATCAATGACAAGCCTACTAATGGGATATTAATTGATCCCGTGTGTGTAGAGAATGTGATCACTAGGGAATTATTATTTATGCATGAATTTTATCAAGGTTCTTATGAACAACCTGAAAGGTGGAAAATTGTTGTTGCTTATTGTTTAGGACATAAAACAACAATCTTTTCACTTTCATTCAAGGAAAACCCTAGAGATCTCAATCTTAGGTATTCAAAGGGGAAATAGATATTGCAATAGGGTTGTCCTAGGGTATGATTAGAAACTAAAGAGGGGTTCACCACCAAGATAGGGCTTGGAAAGACTAATGAAATGAAAGACCTAATTCTAAAACCTAATGTGATGCAATACTTCACTAGATGACCTAGAAAAGCATGTAAATCAAAATAGAAAGCTGAGAGATTAGGGGTGTGCACCTAGAAACCTGAATATGCATGGAATGAGCTATGAAAAACTAAAAATACTAGAATTAAGGCACACTAGGACTCATACACCAATCTGGGTGTATCAGTCTCAAACTAGGGTTTCTGGTCTAGAACAGGTTTTTGGTAGTGTAGATTAAGGATTTGCAAAAATATGAAAATTTTCCTGTAGTGGGACTCGTATGCCACTTTTGGCATATTAGTCCTGTTCTAATTTTTCAAGAATTCAAAGTCCATATTTGTACTCCAATCCTTGCTCTTCCTTCCAAAATTTCTTTCCGGATCTGAACCTGTAAAAGGACCTGCAAAATAAAATATATTATTGATTTTATTATGGGGGTTTTGCCTCAGTCAAACCCCTAGTTTGGTAATTAAACCTTGATAGAAACAATGGATCATGAATGGAAATATGAACATAAACCCTAACCTTAAGTATGTCTAAGATTAGGAAATATGAAATGCAATGCAACCTTATTCTATTGTGCTAGAATGAGATGCAAGAATGAAACATAGAGATGAATGATTCACTTTAGAAGATGTCTAATCACCCTAATAAGTCATAATATATGCATGTATATTCCTTAGGCTGAAATTAGAGTGATAATGGAGGATGGAATCACTTAGGAAACAAGTCATTAGGCTTGGATTGGTGGCTAGTTGCATCTCCCCAACCTATAATCCATCACGATTCACCATCATGATTCACCATAGGCAACCATAATCAACTCTTGAAAATGCTAGATCTTGAATGAAAGTGAGCTTGAGGACCTAATTTTTTTTTAATGCTACTCCAAGGCTTCAACTTTACTGATTAATTATTCTTGAATGCTCTTGTGAAGAATGCTTGAATGCTCTTGAGTGCTTCGATCTTGAAATTTCTCTTCTAGATAATTGCTTAGATGAAATAATCACTTAGAAACTTGTTTATATAGGAAATACACCTAATTTACTATTATTTATATCTCAAAAGCCAATATCAACCAAAAATTTGAATTAAAAACTTGAATTTCTTGCTCAAACCCTAAAAAGGTCCCAAATGGGACTCATATGCCCAAGGTGGCGTATGAGTCCCACCCTAGATTTTCAGGATGGGTTGTTAGAAAATTTAATGTTTGTGATGATTTTGTTAGGTTTTTAGTTGAAATAAGCCTTGAGATCCAAAATAAAGGGTCTTAGGGGGCTATTAATGATGATTTAAAGGGGTATTTAGTGCAAGGGTGCTAAAATAGGTCCAAATTAAGTGTGAAATTGTACTATTTTCAAGAGCATACAATTTTCTACACTACATTTAGCCCCCACTTTAGCACCCATATGACTCTACATGCATATGTAAGCTAAAGGAATCCAAACAATAAATTTTGTTTCATTAAAGGATACTCATATAGGTTCATTCACAACATGGGAGAATGAAGAGCCCACTGCAGCTATCTCTAAAACTACAATGTTAGGAACCACATCCTGCAACATAAATTCGTTAGTTGTCCAAAATCCTCTCATCTAACTTCTTATAGAAATTAAATTCAAGGGTAGATGTATGCCCCCTAGATTCTGCTTGCTTTATGGAGGTGGAATCAAGGTAGCAGTCTAATCACATTGAGTTGGATATGTCATATCATAGGGTATTTCCAAATACCATACCACACAGTGATAGACATTGATGAGAATGGGAACGAAATCACGAATCCAACATAACAAACAACATCAAAAACAAAGTTCTCTATCCCCCAGTATGCTAGTTTGAATGAAAAGAACTCCTAACCCTAGGTAATATAGTAAATATAGTAAAACCATAAGTTTAACATATAAAAGAGTAAAAAGTGAAGTAATTTGTAATCATTTTGTCTTTTTCCTTTTTGCAATTTGACTTTCTTGAAGAGTAGGTGAAGATGCCGAGCCAATGAGAGTACAGGCCCCCAAGACTCGATACACTGCAAAAGGAGGTAGCGCGAGGCACCCTTCAGCACCAGGTGAGTTGATTTTGTGTATCTTATCTTTGTTTTCATGCATTTAATTTATATTTTATGCATTTCTAGGTTGATTTAGGACCCTAGAAGAAAAGTTTGCAAAGCATCCCTTTTTTTCGCAAAGTGTCCTTATTTTTCGTAGTGTCCCCTTTTGTCACGAAGTGTCCCACTTTTTTACAAAGTGTCCCATTTCTTCGAGAAGTGTCCCAAAAGGGAAATAAAGTGTCTAGGACCTTTAGAAAAGTAAACTAGAACAAATTTATCACACTTTTTAATTATTGATGTAAAGATTTTAGATTTTAAAATTCTTATAGGAAATATTTTTGCTCATTTTTGTTAGACACCATCCCAATCACAACAACATCTCAATGACAGACAATTCTATCATATGCGAAACCTGGTCTCAAAATTATCAGAGGCATATGTCTAGACATTGTAGGATACATGTATCTACTGGGCATACCTCATTCCTCCCATGAGGTACCATGATTCCATGCTAATAGCATTAGCTGAGAGATGAGACGCTGACACCTGTACATTTTTCCTACCTACAGGCGAGATGATGATCGCCTTGGAGGATGTTCATTGCATCCTTTGGGTTCCTATCTATGGTGAGACCGCACGCTTTTTAGGGGAGCAATCATATTTATAGATGCGAGTTGATATGGGATATTGATTGAATGGACTGATTTGAGAGGAGATTATGGGGCCACACATTGAGCTATCATGGCTACTCCATGCATGATCTTAACTCTTGAGGAAAATTATGATTTTTATAGTAGCACTAGTACTCATCCCTGATGGCTAGGGAGCACACCTAGATAAAGGCCTAGTCCACATGATTAGGAAAATGGAGCACCACAGGACAATATACACCTAGGGCCACAATATCTTAGCACATCTATATTATGCTCTCAGGAGGTTTTCATATCGTTAGGTGGATAGTATGGTGCATTATATGCTTCTATAGTTGTGTCTACAGCATATCACATGCACTAGACTGACATGATTCCCTTTAGTATCCACCATCGAGTACCCCCATGCCTTCAGTTATCCACTAAGATGAGCATGATAGTCTGGATCTTCTATATTGGAGAGTCAGATTCGACCACCTTGATTAGGAGGAGATTGTGTGGAGACCTTACCAGCTGATACCATAGTGGTTGGATGAGACTTGATAGACGAGGAGGATACAAAGGGATATATTTCTACTAGCAAACATGATTACGTAGTATGACAATTCTACTACAATCCTGGCATGCGATAGTTTGGTTAGATTTAGGTAGCACCAATAGCAAAAAATTTCTATAGGCGATCGGTGTAGTGCCCGAAGGCTAGGAGACACTAGATGATTCATCTATGATGATGTCTTCACTAGTGACTCTAATGATGATGACTATGAAATGCCCCTAGTCTCTGACACTAATGACATCGATACTACAGATACATATGAGGAGTTGTGGACAGTAACATGACCAACTCTAGTGTTCCCCATGGATTAGCCGATGGGCTATGTAAGACCACTCCCAGATCAGAGGGAGGAGGAGGATGATACAACTAAGGATACATGACTCATGGCTACTGACCTATTCACAAATTATGTAGATGAGGACTATGATGAGGCAAAAGACCATGATTATGAGGGAGAGGAGGAGGTCAAGGAGGAGAAGGAGAAGTCAATGAATGAGGGTAGTGACACGACAAATGAGGGTCTAGTTGCCCATGAGTGGTGAGATCCATCTCCTATTCGTGTTACCAAAGCACAATTAGCACCCACCACACATGCTAGCACCCATGAGCATGGAGAGGCTAGCACATCTTCCATGCCTCCTAAATAGGATGAGGCTATCTTTACATAGCTATTTGGAGACCTAGGTAATGACATTTTATTTATGATTACGCTTATGTTTTAATGATTATGATTTTAATTTCCATATGTATATATATATAATGATATGTACTAATTAGCTTTATAATTTCTATCTTGTAGGTGTTGTGAGAGATTTATAGGACCTCTACCGACAGGTCACTACAAAGATAGTGCCACCCATTCTCAGAGATGAGGCTACAAACTATGTTCCCCCACCCCTTGTGGAGTGAGACCAAGAGTTTTTTGAGCCTTATGTCAGACTAAGGGCAATGTATGAGGGTGCTATTAGGTGCACAAACTGAGCTGGGGATGCCTATGAGGAGATCCAGTCATCTTGAGGTTTAGCAGAGGTTGAGAGACTCCATGCAAAGGTAGCTAGGCTATAGGTAGAGAGAGACCTCCTAGCGGAAGAGCACCAGGAGGGTATTGGATGAGAAAATGGTCTACAATATGCTTTGGATGCTCTTATCAGTTCTCAATCATGATTACTTACCACCATCTCTCGATGGACTATCTCTAGATAGATGCGATCACCAGATCCCAAGGGATCCAATAGTCACAGACCACACTAGTATTATATATTGATGACATGTACTTAAAACTTTGGGAGATAAATATGTATTATCATTTTATGTTTGGTTATTTATGTTTATGTGTTTAATGCTAAATGAAAATGTGATTTATCAAATAATCTTTTATAATACTATTAAATAAATATCTTCATGATTTAACTTGCTTTATGTGATCTAATGAAAACTATTCTATTTTCTCTTAGATGTGACATGGTGATTGGGTATGTTATGCTAAATTAAATGCACTTATGATCTAATTGTTGAACATTAAATGCATATAAGGATCTAATTTAACACAACATACACAATTATCTTGAATAATATGAAGCCTAAAGTAAATATCTAAAATTAATTTAAATAATTACTTTGGTATTCAAGACACACAAATAATTGTTTTTCAAGAATGAAGCAATGTGAGAGCACATAGATGGTCATCTATGAACTCTAACACCACTAATTTATTATTCACACTATTAAAGAAGATTAGAGATAGTACCGACACAAATGTGTGGTGTTTATAGGCTCCTTAAGAGGTGTACCAACCATTTCTATTAATGTGTACATGCTCCAGACCCATAACTTTAATTAATTATATAAGGTCCTAACCAATTAGGGATAAATTTTACTTTTTTAGTTAGATCGGCCATGACATTACATTGATTTTTGAATAACACCAAATCACCTTTATTGAATACATGAGGGATGACATGGTTGTTGTAACTACACTACAATTTTCTATAGTAAGCTTGAAGATGTTCAAGAGCGCTAATACGTTGTTCATCAAGCATTTCAAGCTGATGCAATCATTGTTCCTTATAATTATTGTCATCAATAAGTCCTTGTAGAGTGATTCTTAATGAATGGATATCTAAATCCAAGGGAATTATCACCTCTATACCATAGACAAGGTTATAAGGAGTAGTCTCAATGGATTTTCTTATACTAGTACGATAAGCCCATAATGCATATGTCAATTGTGTGTGCCAATCCTTATTGTGTTTGTTTATCATTTTCCATAATATTTGTTCAAGGTTTCTATTAGTTGATTCAGCTTGAGCATTAGATTGTGGGTAGTAAGGTGTTGAGAAACGATGCTGAATGTTAAACATTTCTGGGAAATTCTTCACATCATTATTCCAATGTGAAACAACATATCACATCAACAGTTGTGAAACAAAGGGGAATAACTTCTACCCATTTTGTGAAATAATTTGTTGTAGTTATTATAAAGATGTGCCTAGTTGAAGAAGGAGGTGAGATTTTTCCAATAAGATCTAGTCCCCATACTAAGAACAACAAAATAGGAATTTGGGACCGAAGCTCATAAGTAGGAGCATGAATCAAATTGCTATGTTCTTGAAATTTGTGACATTTCTTAACATATTCAAAGCAATCTTTTTCCAAATGTCTCCAATAATATCCTATGTGGACATGTTTTTGAACTAATGATCTTCCTCCAAAATGACCTCCACAGGCACCTACATGAGCTTCTTCAAGTGCTATGGGGATTTCATATTCTTTAAGGCATCTAAGTACAAGACCGTTAAAGGATCTTCAGTATAGCATGCAGGTGAGAATTATATACTTAGATGTGAGTTTGCAAAGATGACCTCGAGTATTCTTAGTTGTCGACTCAGGAAAGGTACCTTCTTTTAAATAATTAAATATCAATGCATACCATTCACTATAGCTTTCCATAGTTGTTGATAATTTTTCTTCGGCTTTGGATTATATTGATGAGTTCATAATGGTATGGACAATAAGTGCGAAATACTTTGAAGGATCTTGAGGGGATATAAGAGAAGCTACACTTTCCATTGCATTCGCATGTCAATTATCCTTTTGTGGGATGTTATCAATGGTAAACGACTCAAAATTATCTAACAAATTCATTGTGAGATCCTTGTATTTTGATAAATTGTCATGCTTTTCTTGATATGTCCCATTTATTTGTTTAATGACTAATTGTGAATCATCGAATATTTTAATGTCTCAGGCTCTTAGAGTTAAAGCAGTGTGTAATCCAACAATTAACGCTTCGTACTCTACAATATTGTTCATGCATAGGAAATTTAGCCGTTATGATAAGGGAATAGGTTTTCCTCCAAGTGGAGCTATTATAACTCCCACGTTGGAGCCTTTTTTGCACTTAGATCCATCAAAATATAATTCCCATATTTCTTCATCTTTCTGAATAGTCATCACATTCTCATCAGATAATTATTCTATATTAGATAATGCCAAAGGGGAAGGGGCATCAACTAATTGGTTAGTCAAGGCTTGTCCTTTAATTGCTTTTTATGAAATAAATTTAAGGTCAAACTCAGTTAATAGCATAACCCACTTAGCTAAGCATCTTGATAAATCTATTTTAGCGAAAAGATAGTTTAGAGGATCAAATTTCATCATTACATGTATTTCAACATTCAGTAAGTAATGTCTTAGCTTACTAGTAGTGAATACAAGAGCCAAACATTGTTTCTCCATCAATGTGTATTATGTCTTGTAATCAATCAACATTCGACTAATGTAATAGACAGGTTGTTCCTTACCATTTTCATCTTGTTGAGCCAACAATGCTTTGAGAGCATGGGCCGATGTTGTGGTATAAAGGATGAATAGTTTGTTTTGCATAGTAGGCTATAAAATAGGTGGAGTTGCAAGATAATCCTTCAAACTCTCAAAAACCTATTTACAATCCTCATTCCAATTAAGGTGCACATTTTTCTTGAGATGTGTAAATGGTAATGTTTGGTTTGCTAAGGATGCTAAAAAATGATGAATAACTTGAATTATTCCTTGTAAGGTATGCAATTGAGAGATGTTTCTAGGAGGTGGCACATTAACTATAGCATCAATTTTATTCGTTTCCACCTCAATGTCTCCGTGAGATATGATAAAGCCTAAAAGTTTTCCACTATCTACATCAAAGACACTTTTTCAGATTCAATCTCATTTTATATTTTCACATTCGCTCAAATATTTTCTGAAGGACATTCACATTGTCTTGTCTAGTTAAAGATTTTGCTAGAATTTCATCAACATAGTCTTCCAAAATCTCATGTATATAATTGTGAAATATTAGTGTCATAGCTCGTTGATATGTTGCTCCCGTATTCTTTAATCCAAAGGGAATCATTACCTAGCAAAATGTTCCCAGACTGTTGTAAATTCTATTTTGTATTGATCTTGAGGGTTGATAAAGATTTGATTATTCTAAAAAATCCATCCATGAATGACAACAAAGAATGTCTTGCAGTCGAGTATACTATCATGTCAATATTATGTTGCAAGTATGAGCTTGTCTGGTGGTGTTGTCATTGATGTCAACACTATTCAGTATGTTGTAAATTGTACATGTATGGCTGAGATGTTGTTGAGATGTTGTGAGTACATGGAGCTACCTTTATGGTGTTGTAGATATGTTGGCTTGATGAGTTTCCAAATGCTTTTGAGAAAATTAAATAAAGAGAAGTAGAGTGTTGAGTGTGTTCAGAATGTGCTCCAGTATGTGCTCCACATTTCTCCTGTGTTGATCCTATGCCTATGCAGATTTGAAGGCATATTGATGGTGATATGATGATGATATAGTCTGAGTTTCAGTCTATGGTGAGATGTACCTACATGAAAGTTGTGTCCTTAGTTTGTGTGTTCCACTAGTCTAGTGTAAGTGTTCTGTGAATTGGGAGAAATATGTTTGCTCCACATTTCTCCTCTATTTTGTTTCAGATCATGTGGATCTGGTAGATGTCTTGTGAAGGTCTTTCCTATGCTCTGGTGAAGAGGTTTGGAGTTTTGTAATCCAAAAATCATGTTTTAGTATTTCTGTGTGTGTCTGCACAACCCAAATTGTCTGGTGAAAGGAGTTTAGAGTTTGAAGCCTTTTGTTTTTTCCACAGATGTATCTGGAAGATTTTGAGATGCATTCTCATGCATAATGAAGCATGTTGCATCATCTACATGTCATCTTCTTGTTGGGAAGCATGTGCATCATTGATAATTTGTGTTTTCATTAGGTTTGGCCGACCTAATGTTTACACTTCATTCGAAGAATAAAATTTAATTGAGGAAGCATGTAGAAGATTCAAGAATATTATTTTTATATTTTTATTGGTCCACTCTTATTCCTTTCCACCGCGGGAATTAAGAGTTTCCGACCTAATTTAAATTTATGAAATGGTGTATTGTGGCCAACATTGGTAAATGTTTCTAAGGTTGAGAATGGTATAAAATCAAGGTGAGTTGTGAAGAATTGTATGAAAGTGTGATGCAAAGTGATGAAAGTGTGCCACAAATCATAAGAGAAAAAGTGTGTGTGAGTGAGTTGTGATAGCATATTTTCAGTGTGTTGAAGGAAGTGAATTGAAGGTTTCTGTAATCCTATGACTGTGCTTTAATTGATGTGGTGGATTTTTTTTTCTCTTTTGTATCTGTAGGCAGTGAGCCTCCCTGCTGGACAATGAGTCCTTTGTAGGTAGTGAACCTTTATATTTGGACAATGAGTCCTCTTTTGGGTAGTGAGCCTTTGTATTCAATTTATAATCTTTATATTGTGAGTTAACCCTCATCGTGGTTTTTCCCTTATTAGGTTTTGCACGTAAAAATCTAGTGTTCATTGTGTTGATTTACTTTCTGTTATTTGTGTTTCATGCTCATATTTAATAATAGAATAGTGTGGTTAAAGAATTGATGAGTGATCAAGTTTTTAAGTTTGAATTTTTGTGACAACTAATTCACCCCCACTCTCAGTTGTCATGTGCCTGTTTAACAATTGGTATCAAAGCCCTAGTTCCTTGTTGTTGAGCTTAACTACTTAAGGAAGATCCAATGGCGAACAAGTTGTCGATCCCTATGTTTGATGGAACTAACCACAAAGATTGGAAGGAACAAATGAGAGGATATATTACCTCTCTTGGTTTCAATACCTAGGAGGCTGTTGAAAATAAGTATACATTTCTATCTTGTGGTGTTAATACTGTAGATGAGATCTCTGCTTATGAAGAAAATGAGAGGGCGAAGTATGTGATTTGTAGTGGTTTATCTAAAATGAGTGAATTAAGGTTAATTCTTTGGATACTACATATGATGTTTGGAAGAAGCTAGAAGGTATGCATGAAGGGAATGGAAAAGTGAAATTGACAAAGAGATTGGCGGAAAAGCATAGGTTTGTGAATCTAAAAATGGAAGATGGTGAAGAATTTACAAGTTTCCTTTATAGGGTTGAACATACTGCAAATGAGGTTAGAAATCAAGGAGGAAAGCTAGTAGATGAAGACATAATAGAGAATATCTTGATCACCCTACCAAACTGCTACAACGATAAGATCTCTATTATTGAAGAAATGTATGAACCTAAGAAGTACACCTTGGAACACTTGTTCAGAACCCTGCAGGCATTTGAATTAAGAAAGTTTCAGAAAGATGACAAGATAGAAGAAAAGACAAAAACCACATTTAAGGCAATGAAGATTGAGGAGGAATTGGATAGCAATGATGTTGATGAGTTGGAAGCCAACTTCACTAGGAAGTTGAAGAAAGGTATCAGAAAGTGTAAAGGTGTGTTTCCCTTTAAATGCTTTAGTTGTGGTAATATTGGTAATTATGCTTCAAGGTGTTTGAATAGGGCCGCACATAAGAAAAACAAGGATGATAAGGATAAAAATAGGAAGGATAAAAGGTATAAGAAGCTGTACTATGCTAAGGAAGAGGTAGTTATTTCTGATAATGAATCTGAAAATGAGGTTGATGATAGTGAATTCTTATGCTTAGCTTTGGAAAATAAATCTATATCCACTAACCTTGGAAAGTGTGTAAGAAAAAGGGCTCCAAAAGTTAAGATGAATAGGATGGAAGGTACTCTGGTTACCGCATTTCATGCAAGACAAGATGAAGACTATTGGGTAATTGACAGTGAATGTTCAAATCACATGACCAGATACAAGAGAAAGTTCACTAAACTTGAAAAATATGATGGTGGTTTAGTCATGTTTGGTGATGATTCAAGAGCTAAGATATGTGGTAAAGGTTCAATCAGTTTTGATGGAGTGCATAGCATTGATGATGTATATTATGTGAAGGGTTTGAGGAATAATATTTTGAGTGTTGGTCAGATGTGTAGCAATGGATTTAAACTTGTGTTTTAGAACAATACCTATGAAATCAGATAAGGATCAAAAAAAGGAGATATGATTGCAACTGGAAGAAGAACTCATGGAAACATCTATCAATTGAAAGGAGTTGATGGTCATTGTCTTGTATCTCAGATCAGTGAAAGTTGGTTATGGAACTGGAGAATAGGACATGTGAACTTTGATAACCTAGACAAGATTAATAAAAAGGAAATAGTTTGAGGACTTCCTAGAATCACAAGACTTGTTAATGCTATCTACGGAAGTTGTTAACTGGGGAAGGGAACAAGATGTAGCTTTAAAGGAAAATAATATTCTACTACCGGTATGATAGAATTGGTACATACTGATCTCTGTGGTCCGACTAAGATTGGAAGCTTGAATGGTGATAGATATTTCATGTTGCTTATTAATGATTACACTTGGATGACATGGGTTGTTTTTCTCAAAGAAAAGAATTAGGCCCTGGATAGGTTTAAGGTATTCAAAGCAAGAGTGGAAAATGAAGTAAATTTGAAAATCAAATGTTTAATATCAGATAGAGGTGGTGAATTGAATTTTGGTGAATTTAATGAATTCTATGAGAAGCATAGCATAAAGAGATAGTTTTCTGCTCTAAGAACCCCTCAGTAGAATGAAGTTGTTGAAAGGAAAAACATGACAACTCAGGAAGCTGTTGGAACTATGATGAAAAAATCTAATGTATTGGATGTATATTGGAGAGAAGAGATATATACTCTTGTTTATGTTCTTAACAGATTCTAGATCAAACACAACAACATAGAGACACCTTTTGAGTTTATGGACTGGTAAGAATCCTACTATGAAATATTTTAAGGTATTTGGAAGCAGATGCTATATTAAAAGAGATGATGAAAATATTGGAAAGTTTGATGCTAGATGTGATGAAGGAATATTTCTTGGATACTTTACCACTAGCAAGGCATACAGATGCTTTAAAAAAAGGTTGAGGAAGATTATTGAAAGTGCTAATGTGAAAGTTGATGATGACATACATAGACCTAATGATACTATCTGCGAACATATACCTGAAGAAAATAAGAAGGAAGAAGAAGAAATAGAAGAAGAGGAACAAGTGGAAGAAGAGAATGAAACAAAACCTGCTATTAGGACTCCTAAATATGTACAGAAGAATCATCTGGAAGATCAAATAATTGGAGACAAGAGTGAAGGAGTAAAGATAAGAAGAAGAGTTGTAGCTGAGGTAAATTTTTGTTTACTCTCTAAAATAGAACCTAAACTTGTAAAAGAAGCATGTGAAGATGAAAGTTGGATGAGAGCTATGAAAGAGGAATTGCAACAAATAGAGAAGAATTAGACATGGGAACTAGTCCCTAGACCTGTGAACAAGAATGTGATTGGCTCAAAATGGGTGTTCCAAAAAAAACTTAATGAAAATGGAGTAGTAAGGAATAAAGCAAGATTGGTATGCAAAGGATATTCACAAGTTGAAGGCATAGATTTTGAGGAGAAATTTTCCCCTGTGGCCAGAATGGAAACTATCAGAATGTTTTTAGCATTCTTTTCCCACAAGGACTTTAAGGTATATTAGATGGATGTTAAGTCAAATTTTCTAAATGGTGAGTTGGAGGAAGAAGTGTACATGGAGCAACCTGAAGGGTTTCAATTGTCTGACAAATTGGATATGGTTTGTAAATTGAAGAAAGCATTGTATGGATTGAAGCAAGCTCCCAAAGCTTGGTATGCAAGACTTGATAGATATCTGACAAAATAAGGATTCAACAAAGGTTCTATTGACAACAACCTCTACTTCAAAGTGCAAGGTAATAAGATGTTGATTGTAGTTGTTTATATTGATGACATCATTTTTGGAGGAAATGAAGGCATGCATAAAAAAATTGCTGAAGAAATGCATAAAGAATTTGAGATGTCTATGATTGGTGAATTGAATTTCTTCCTTGGTCCACAAGTGAATCAAATCGATAAAGGGATATTCATTTCACAGTCTACGTATGTAAAAGAGTTATTGATTTTTTTTGGGATGGAAGATTCTAAACTAGTTTTTACTCCTATGGTAACTAGATGTAAGCTAAGCAAGGATGATGAATCTACTAAGACTAATAAGAGAAAATACAGATCCATGATTGGAAGATTGTTGTATCTCACTACTACCAAACCAGATATTATGCATGTAGTGTGTTTAGTTGCTATATTTCAAGAAGATCCTAGAGAAGTATATCTTATGGTTGTAAAAAGAATATTTAGATATCTTAAGGGCACACCAGATTATGGACTATGGTATCCTAAGAGTAATGAATTTACCTTGAGTGCTTATATAGATGTTGATTAGGATGGATGTATAGATGACCAAAAGAGTACCAGTGGTGGTGCTTTCTTTCTTGGCAGAAGATTGGTTTCATGGCTGAGTAAGAAGCAAGACTTAGTTTCTTTATCTACTGCAGAGGTAGAGTATATTGTGATAGCATCCTGCTGCACACAAGTTTTGTGGATGAAGCAAACTCTGAAAGATATTGGTGTAGTATGTGATGAACCTATCTCTATCTTCTATGACAATAAAAGTGCAATAAACATTTTGAAGAATCTGGTTATGCATTCAAGAACAAAGCACATATCTATCAAGAATCATTTTTTGAGAAAGTTCTGGTGAATGAGGTTAGATTGGAGTATGTAAAAACAAAGGAAAAAATTGCAGACATATTTACTAAGGATATTTCGAAGGATACATTTGAGAATCTCAGGTAGAGGCTGGGGATCATTGGCCCTCCTAACTAGGTGCACATGAATGTGCATCAGTCCAGTGAATTCATAGATTCTTCATTTACCTGGACTGATTGATGGGTCTACTCCGCAGGGGGAGTAGAAAATATTTTCATTTTTGCAATATGAGTATACTCCTAAAGGGGATTAATCAGAGCAATTGTTCTTTTCCATTGATATCAAAGGGGGAGAAAAGGTTATGTGTTGCCATCAATGACAAAGGGGGATATTGTTGCAAGTATGAGCTTGTCTAGTGGTGTTGTCATTAATGTTGTCATTGATGTCAACACTGTTTAGTATGTTGCAGATTGTACATGTATGGTTGATATGTTGTTGAGATGTTGTGAGTACATAGAGATACCTTTATGGTGTTGCAAATATGTTGATTTGATGAGTTTCCAAGTGCTTTTGAGAAAATTAAATAAAGAAGAGAAGTCAGAGTGTTGAGTGTGTTTAGATTGTGCTCCGGTATGTGCTCCTCATTTCTCCTGTGTTGATCCTATGCCTGTGCGGATCTGAAGGCATGTTGATGGTGATCTAATGATGATATAGTTTTATTTTTAGTCTCTAGTGAGATGTACCTACATGAAAGTTGTGTCCTCCGGTTTGCGTGTTCCACTAGTAGTGTAAGTGTTCTGTGAACTAGGAGAAATATGTTTGCTTTGCATTTCTCCTCTATTTTCTTTTAGATCATGCAGATTAGGTAGATGTCTTGTGAAGGTCTTTCATATGCTCTGGAAAAGAGGTTTGGAGTTTTGTAATCTAGAAATCATGTTTAAATAGTATTTATATGTGTGTCTGCACAACCCAGATTGTCTAGTGAAAGGAGTGCAGTGTTTGAAGCCTATTTTTTTTGCTACGAATGTATCTAGAAGATTCTGAGATGTATTCTCATGTATAATGAAGCATGTTGCATTGTCCATGTGTCATATTCTTGTTGGGAAGCATGTGCATCATTGATAATTTGTGTTTTCATTAGGTGTGGCAAACCTAGTGTTTACACTTCATTGAAAGAATAAAATTTAATTGAGGAAGCATGTAGAAGATTCAAGAATATTATTTTTATATTTTTATTGGTCCACTCTTATTCCTTTCCATTGCGGGAATTTAGAGTTGCTGACCTAATTTGAATTTATGAAATGGTGTATTGTGGCCGCTGAACTTGGTAAATGTTTCTAAGGTTGAGAATGGTATAAAAGCAAGTCGATTTGTGAAGAATTATATCACAGTGTGATGCAACGTGAAGAAAGTGTGCCACAAATCATAAGAGCAAAAGTGTGCATGAGTGAGTTGTGATAGCAGATTTTCAGTGTGCTAAAGGCAGTGAATTGAAGGTTTCTGTAATCCTACGAATATGCTCTAATTGCTATGGTGGATCTTTTGTTCTCTTTTGTATCTGTAGGCAGTGAGCCTCCCTATTGGATAGTGAGCCCTTTGTAGGCAGTGAGCCTTTGTATTTGGATAGTGAGTCCTCTATAGGTAGTGAGCCTTTGTATTTGGACAGTGAGTCCTCTTTTGGGTAGTGAGCCCTTGGCAGTGAGCCTTTTTATTTAGTTTATAATCTTTATATTGTGAGTTAACCCTCACCGTGGTTTTTCCCTTATTGGGTTTTCCACGTAAAAAACTGGTGTTCATTGTGTTGATTTACTTTCTGTTATCTGTGTTTCATGCTCATATTTAGTAACAAAATTGTGTGGTTAAAGAATTGATGAGTGATCAAGTTTTTAAGTTTGAATTTGTGTGACAACTGATTCACCCCCCCTCTCAGTTGTCTTGTGCCTTTTTAACATATTAGGAAGGGGAAAGTCATCTTTTAAAGATGCTTTATTCAAATAAAAAATATCCATACACATCCTAATATGATTATCCAGTTTTGCAACTATGACAATGTTCGAGATCCAAGGAGAATAATCTATAGGTCTTATGAAACTAGCTTCAAGGAGTTTTTCAATCTCACCCTTAACTAGTAAGGCTATCTTAGGATTCATCTTTTGTATCTTCTGTCTAACCGGTTTAGCATTTTCAACAAGGACTATGTTGTGTGTCACTATCTTATCATTGATTCCTAAAATATCTGAATAATTCCAAGCAAAAAGTTTGGAAAATTCATGAAGCAAAGTTACACGGTTTTCTTGTTCTTCATCAAGGCACTTTCCTATCTTAATCACTTTCTCTTTATTGTTGATGCCCATCGGTATATTGATTGTATCTCCTAATTCCCGAAGAAATTGTCTGTACCAGATGAGGGAATAGACACATCTGTCATCTCAGTCTCTTCTTTCTTCCTCCAAATCTTTTTCATTTCTTGCTTAATCTCATCTTTGTCAACCTTCTTCACAGGTTCATTCTTTTCTACCGAATTGGTCTGCTTACCCTTTTTGCTTCTGCAAACTCTTGATATATGTCCTAGTTTGTTGCAATTATAACAAACAACATTTCTCTGATTAGTCTAACTTCCACTGACTCTTGTTCTACACTGATTAGGTTTATGTCCATACTTGTTGCAAGTATAACAATAGCCATTAAAGGATTGATTCACTCTTCCTCCATTAAACTGATTCATCATCAAGGTTCTGCATTCACTAGCCCTATGTCCAATTATTTTGCATGAAAAACATTGACCAAAGAAGGAACTAGGAAATTGATTCATCCTATTCCTACATTCTATTTCCCTATGACCAAATTTGTTGCATGAAAAACAACTTCCATTAAAATATGGATACCTTTGTGCATTAGGTTGTCTCACAGGGGGTCTCCTAGCAAAGTTCCATGAATTTCCTTTCTACTTTCCTTTATTCTGAGTCTTCTAGTTATCCTTAGAATTTTCACCTCCTTCCATTCCCAAGCCACCTTTGTCTTTACATAGTTTCTACCCCGAAATCAATTCATCAAGCTTGTCTAAGCTAGGTTTGAAATTTTTTTCATAGAGTTTCGCTTTCTCTAGATCTACTTTCAGATTCACCACTTCTTTTTCAAGCTTAGTGCACTCATCAAACTTGATTTGTACCAATTTTTTCAAACATTCTTCAATTCTTTTCTTCTCTTCTACTTGCACCTTCAAACTGATAATTTCTTCATTAGCCTGCTTCAACTGATTCGTTACTTCCCTATTCCTTTCTTTGAACTTTTTCAATTGCTCTTTTAATTTCTGGACACATTCATTTGCATCTTCAAGATTTTCTTTCAGATCTATTTTTTCACTTTCAACTTTGTCAAGATCCTCAAGTGCAGTCTGGAGCTCTTCTTTATCATTCATTTCTTCCATCTTCAGGATCTCCCTCAAGCTGTTAGGATTTTATAGAGGAACCAAGCTTTGATACCAATTGTTGAATATCCAAGATACTGAGAGGGGGGTGAATCAGTATCTTCTTAAATTTTTTGAATAGATACCATTCAATTATTCCAATGCATACAACATCAAAGATAAGTAAAAACATTAACATAATATGAAATCACAAAACACATGAACACCAAAATTTTTACGTGGAAAACCCAAAATGGGAAAAACCACAGTGACTGTTAGCTCACAACAAAGTATAACCAATTATAAGATATTAAAAAATGGGGTGGCTCACTACCAGGGCTCATTGTCCAAATATAAAGGTTCACTTCCTACAAAGTTACAATGAGAAAATGGATTACATCCATAAAATGAACTGATAAAGTACACCTAGTGAGTGCTGATTTAGTTCCAATGATGCTCAGTAAACTGACTTGACACACTTCATCATATTCGCACTTCTTCACATTCACATTACCAAATCAATCATCTTTTTTCCAGTCTTCAAAACTATCCAATATATATACTTGATCTATCCGCAAGCATCAATTAGGTTGGCCTAATTAGATGCACTTCTCATTTATCAAAAAACACCAACTGTCAGCTACAAGCTTCCCAAAAACTTCCCAAAAGAAATTCAAATGCTCAACATGCTACAACATGTCAACATAGACCTAAGATAGGTCACACATATATCCGCAAAACAAGATTGATTCACAATTACATTATTTATCCATTAGGTCAGCCAAGGATAGACCTAATAGAAAAATTTCAATCAACATAATAATGCCGATACACCATACGAGCATATGAATACTGAGATATTGAATGTACATGCTTACAACATCCATAAACCATCCCCAAAAACCACTCACAACAATAATCAATAGCAAACAATCGTGGACCAAGATACTGGAGGATAGAAGGATTATACCGGTTCAAATACCAGACTAGAATACCGGAACAAATTCAAACTTAGTCTTGCAATTGCAACTCATATATCATGGTGACATCAATGACAATAAAAAATGGAAAAATGAGATGTTCTTCATTTTTCCAATACTAATTTCTCACCACATGGTGTTTAGCAATTTATTTAGAGTGTGGGCATACACATCCTTGCTCATTGTTTTCTTCAAAGTGTGGTCTTCTTACTTCATGTGATGTGTCTTCTTGGTGGTGTCATTGGGTTTGATTTCCTTTAAGTTTGTGACCTTTTTGGGCATATGGCATTCCTCTTAGTGGTAATGCTACAGATAACATTCCCTAAGTTGCAAATATTTTATCCTCGACTAGTCCTCTCTTGGAGAAATTAGGTGTGATGTTCCATAAGGTGAGACCTTTCATGAACTAAGCAAAACCCTTTGGATATCCTATTGCATGTATCAATGCAACCAAGCATAAAATAACTTGCTTGCCAATGTAGCCTTTTCATGAGTGCCTAGCATAATGCATCTTGCTAGCCTTGTGACCATTTTTGTGGTGCCTTATCAAATTTATCTAAATAAATTTGGTATGGTTAGTACAATGGGAGCCTATACCTAGCATGATTTCCCATTAGCCACTTTTTTGAGGCTCACCTAGTTAATAACGAATTTCACTAGCCCATGTGAGTACATTTTGTTTGCATAGTGGACAACGGGTTTCCACTTGTAAATATTTTTGGACAAAAAGCTAAGGCTTGATCCACACTGATTGGACAAACAATCAAGGCTTGATCCACTCCGTCTTTCTCTTATCATTAACTTTGACATTGTATGCTTATGTATCTTGTCTTGTTGTTGCATATTTAGGATAGGCATGTGTCTCTTTTTGCCTCTATTGGTTTTCCATGAGATCATAGATCTTTGGGGCTTGATCATCCTCCTTGACCTTTTTTCTCTTATCTTTCTAACAGTTGTACAATTAGAACTCTCTTGATTCTTGTTTGACTACTTTAGTGTGAGTTTGAGTGTAGGGACCATCCTCTCACTAAAGTGGGGGCTAAATGAAGTGTCGAAAAATGTACTCCTTTATGTTTTTACACTATATTTGGGTACTTAATTAATTGTACTTAACTAAGCCTCTAATTGACCCAATTATGCATCTACAAGCCTAATTAATTGCAATTTCTAAAAGAGGAATCATTATTTAATTAATGCAATTATCATTTTTAACATGAAAAAATGAATAGGTCCTAGTAATTTAGGTCAGAAACCTTTCACCATTGGGTGAATGGGTCTCCTTTAGATGCTAAATTAAATTAAAAATTTTTTTTTAGTGGCCTTTTTATGATCCCAAATTTAATTTCAAATGTTGGCTTGTAATGTTTAATTTTCAAGAAATTAGAAAATTACCTATAAATACAAGGTCTTTTTATCAAATTGAAATCCTAAGAAATCTAGAGTTTTTAAGAGATCAATTCCTAAATAAAATATCATTTTCAATGGTGTTCAAGAGCAGATTTCCCAGTCATTTGTTGTAACATTCAATATCTCAAGCATCATGTCAAATTCATCTTCATTCATGCATGCTTTTTGGATCTAACATTGTGATGTAGGTTTCAAGCATTCAAGTAAATATTCAAGCATTAAGATCACATCATCAATCAAGTCATTTCATGCAAGATACCTTGAAGAGATATGTTAAGTTTCAGTCCTTCAAGGGTTTCATTCAAGGGTTTGTTGATTTGCAATAGAGCAAGTGTTCATTCATCATTCCTTTCATGTTTCATTATTTCATTTCAAGGTTTAATTACCAAAACGGGGTTTGACCAAGGCAAACTCCCATTCATAAAAAAAAAATCCCTCTTGTGTGTTTTGTATATCTTAGGTTGAAGAAGGATTGAAGATCTATCAAAAGTGCAAAATTGCAAAATTTGTCAAAGTTGTAAAGTTGTCAACATTGTCATCAAGCCACAAAAAATCACTTTCAAAATTTAATTTCAAATTTATGACTGTGAAACCTGGAGGAAGCAAGAGTGAACACCAAGGAGTAAAGGACTATAAAATAAGATTTTTAACCCCTATAGCAAGACCCATTTTCCCTTGGATGAATGAGTCCTAGGAGGACACTCAACACAACCTTTTTGTGATAGGTGCACAACTAACATCCTTCTTAGATCTGCTAAAAATTTCTATATTTTGTTAGATTAAGATTTAAAATTGATGTTTCATGTGTTACATTGCATAATTGCATTCATTTGGTATTTTTCATTCATCTCCCAAAAGTGAAATTAAAGCTTATTTACCCCATCCTAAGTCATATGGAAAACAACAAGATCTCCATCAAGGTTGACTCACCTAAGGGTTGAAAGTCAATATTTCCCTAGGGGTTCTCTTTTTCCTAATGAAATAAGGAAGGAAAGTGTAGGTTGCATACCCGACATTCCAAATCCATCACCCACATTTCCCCTCTGTTTCAACTACTATCCTTAATTATCCTTATCACTGATTTTATGATATTTTTAGTGAAGGTTGATGTAATAAGTTTGTGTTAACAAAAAATTTAATGCAAGCCCTATTCACTTAGGATAAGCATCGTTGGATTATATTAAATGACTTCTTTGTGATGTTCACCTTATAATGGAATGAACATATTTTAAACATGCAAATGGTCTCTTCCTTTTATACAAGTTATATGATAATAAAATCAATGTGGCTAAACCATCCTAGGGACAATTTAATTCCACCAATGAAATTAATCACTAAAATAAATCATAAATTCAAGATGTAAACCTTATAGACCTCAAGATAATTTTTCAAGCCACATCATATAATGCAACATGAATTAAAAAAGACACATTGATATGTTGTAAATACTTTGTGGATACCCTTGGTGAAATATCATGACAAATTTATGTATATGTGTTACTGCATAGATGAGTATACCTCATTAGTTTGAGTACATAAACTAATAAATTTGGGTAATTTGCTTTTTATTAAAAAAAAATTGCAATGTAACTCAATACTATAAAACAAAAACATAAAATAGGTTTTTTTGGTTGATGCAATATTTCTAATAGAATTAGGATGCTCCTACAACATACACACTAGATAAGTTATTTGTCAATTAGTTCTAACAAATAAGGGATGAATGGTAGCACTATTTTTTTAGTTATATCTCTAAACTTAGTGTACCCTCAACAAATAAATGTTCTTTTGGAAATAACTTTACACTTCTTTTTATTCTACTAAATCCAAAAGAACTTGGACATTAACTATCTACTTCCACCAAATATCTTCACTTGTACACTTTCCTTACATTTGAACCTATACTTTTTTTGTACTTCCACCATTTATATCATCATTTGTATTTTTTTCTTTATCTATTGTGGTGCCTATAATTTTTGTTCTACTATCTCAACTTCAAATTGAATTCTAACTAATTCCTTCACCTTATATATCAATCTTCTAATTTGGACATTTTTTATCCATGTTTTCCAATTATCCATGCATCTATTCTTCCATCTCACTTTCTTATAACATATCATCCTCAAACAATCTAAATTAATTTTTCTTAATCACTCAAACTTCAAATCTATTAGTAAAATTTGTTTTATTTTTCTTTAAATTTCCTTAAGCAGTAAATTACCTTATCCATTTTGCAACACTTTTTTTCAATTCCCAACAACATATTTTGTATGTAAACTCGAATAAACTTATCCAATGCCATATCTTTCTCCTATTCTCCACATAAACTTTCAAACACTAATTAATGTCTCATATATTTTTCTCTCATCAAACAACCTACATTATTATTTTAACTAATTTAGTCTTCACATTTTCCACTTCGAATTTACATTATCACCACATTCCACATTCAAAATTATGTAACATTTAGTAGAAAATTTTACTATTTCATCCTTAAAACCTCATATTCAAATAATTATCTCCTTTGAAAAAATTGTTGGCCTTTAATTTCAATACTTCAACATTGTCATCTCCAAAAAACCTAATCTTGTACTTTCAAAATTTCCTTTTACAATTGACAATTTTTTGAGTAATCATGCATTTGCTAATAATTAATTAATTAGTAGGCTAATTTCTTCTCATCCACTTAAGCTAAACTTAGGAGTGATTTTTTGTTAGCTGAGTGCTATTATTAGACCATTCTATCTCATCACATAGGATGATGACACTTGTCATGATCTAATCGCTTTCTCATTTAGGTTTTTCTCTTATAAGCTCTTTCCTTAATTGTATTATCAAACTTGAGGTTTATTATTTAAGTTTTTCTAGTTTAGGATATAACAGATTATTTTGCATCTCTCTTACGTGGAAGGTGTTTTTGTTCATTGTTTGATCCTTTGTCTTGTGTTTATTCACAATTCTAACATGGTATCAGAGTGTGGATTCAACGAACCCCTTCTTGATTTTTTAGTTTTTTTCTCAATTAAGGTTACAAGAGAAAATTTTGAATCTTCATTGTTTTTTTTGCAATTTTTAGAGTTGGACAATTTTTTGATGCATTTTGGTGCGAAAAGAACCTCACCATAGCATTCAAGAAACCAAGTAGACAAAATTTCACTATAAATTTATCCATATTCCTCGTTAGAAGCCTTAGAGGAAAATTTTTCTTCGTATGGGGGGCGTAGAGTTCTTGTACGACTGTACCTATACGATGATCTAAAAAAGATTATACAACTATTTTTTTAGGTTTTTTTAAAAGAAAATAAAATGAAAAAGGAAATTTCAATTTAAAAAAAATAGATTTAGGTGGTTTTTTTGGTGGCCTGTAGGGTACCCAAGGTCCTCTAGGCCCATACCCCTAGTAGTGGTTTTATTGTTGGGACAAAGGGGTACAACTGCTAGTTGATGCCCTATGGTCCACTAGTAGCTACCTTTGTAGATCATTTAATGGCCAATTTCTTTTCTCAATGTAAGTCAATTTTTATGACCCATTTTTCTCTTTATTCGCAACTTTCTGGTGGATGTCATTTTTTGTGATGAGGAATGAATATTCTATTTGGACGAAATATTCTGGCAATCTTTTTTTTTTCAAGGACCATTTTTTTCGATCGAAAGGAATATTCCAATGATGTCAGAATGATTCCAATGGTATAGACTATTGGTAGGGGCCCTCCAAGCCCTCTTTGGCCCTAGAAATCAAAATTTGGTGAATGAGATATCATTAGAAATTTGGTTTCGATTACTATCCAATGGATTTTCTTTTTTCTTTGATTTTTTTATTGGTACATTTTATAACTTGTCAAAGCCAAATTTGTTGTTTTCACTCCCGAGCTCACAAATTTTGACCATTTTTTCTATTTTTTGTGATTCTAGTGGCATTAGAAAAGTCTTTTAGATCTCTTCATAGTTATCCATACACATTTTCCATATTTTTCTCTAGGTACATTTTATTCAATTTTTTGTGTTTTCATATTCTAGTGAATTGCTTGTATGTTTTGGCAATACAACTTTTGGGTCCTGGCTTAAAAAGTGGAAGTGTTTTTGCTATTTTTAGAATTTGTCACACTTGGACTAAAAATTTGAGGCACTTACACAATGAATCTTAAAAAAGTCTGTACTATGAAATTTTGAAATTTGAATCTAGTTTCCAAATATTTAATTTATTCAAATACCTATATTATAAAAAATAAATTTTGATAAGGATGTATAAAAACCACTTTTTAATTTTTACAATACCAGCCATGTGTCTGACACCAATTTTAACCCAAATAAAGTATTTTGCCTAATTCCTTTTGGGAAAGATAGCTAACAACATGAAGATTGATGAGGATATTATTTTGTAATTTTTTTATTGAATTTTATTGGCCTTAATTATTGTTTTTAAAAATCATGTATGGAAAACATAATTGGACCTAGACTAACATTTTTTGAATATTTTTCTTTTCATTTTGTAGAGAATTGTATGAATATTGATGCCATATAATTTTTTCTACAAGAATATTAACCAAAAAAAGTTATTAAAAAAAGTCTGATATTTCAAGTTTATGGACTAGTTTGCTTAGAAATTAATTAAAAAATAACAAATATAATCCAATCTTAAATTTTTTTATATATTTGGAAACTAGACATCATGTTCTCTAATGGGTTTTAATTTTATAGATTGATTAAAAAAAATTCCATCTCATCGCCTGGTGTCTTTCCAACAAATAGTGGTCATTTCATATTGCTATCGAGCTAACATATACCATTGCTAAGAGAATAAAATTCCTTTCCAATGTACTTGGTCTCCCCAATGTATTTCCTCTACCGCTTTGTTTGTCAGGATAAGTTGGTGAAACTTTCCCTGAAAACATCTCTCATCAACGTAACCTACATGGTCAAAGAGATTTGATGGACTTACTCTAATCATACATGTCTCTCCAATACAATTATTTTCCTATTTTATCATTGAAAGTATATATGTTTCTTCCCGATGAGGTCTCCATCGACGTGATGCACAAGCTTGGTGTGGTTTGAAAATTTCCCTCTGACCAACCTACTTTTTCCGATAATTTTTCATCGATGAAATGTTATGTATTGTCTTCCCAATTATGTACACCTGTTATCTTTGGGATCTTTGATCATTGTAACCTTATTCGTGTCTTCTCGATATGCAAAAAATATTCAAATGAAGAGCTATGACTTGTTGATCGGAAAGACATGCACATGATCTTCCCGATAGGGATCAATTGCTTTTACAATTTTTGCTCAACTATAATAAGAGGGATGCTTATATGTCAAAGGCCATATTCATGGGATCATTAGTTAACATGGGTTGTAAAATGGATCTTGTCACACAAATTTCAACAATTTGTATTGATCATAAAATTAAGGTGTGGCGAACTTCTGTGGTACATGGTAGATAGGTGGGTGAAAGCTAGTGAAAAATGTGAGATTTTTCCAATTCTAACACCTCTGAGACTCCTCACAATTATTAGGCTCAGTTCTTACTCTATCTCCACCCATCGCAATCCACAACACACAGTAGTAGACCTAGAGAAACAAAGTTAGCCATAAAAGCTATTGCCTGTTGGTGAATTTTTCCTTTTTAAAAATGTCATTCCTCCGCCAACTGGGATAGTAAGAAGTAATGAAAGCAACCTATCATTTACACACTTTAGTGGTCATTTCTAATGACGCAAACTCTATAGGGCTATGATTATCACAAAAGAGCCATAGGATAAGCCAATTGTTAATTAAAATTGGATAACTAGTATCCGTTATGTCAAGGGCCATTTTAAAGATACACATTTCCCCATGCTAGCTATCCATGGGGGGAGTATGAAATTTTTAAGTACAACTCAAAAGATTTTATGCAAATCATAAGATAGCCTAAATTGGAATGATTAAATAGATGGGAGATTAATAACTCATTACACACATCCCATGAGATATGATAGGATGTGTAGTACAATTGAGAAGATAGCCCGCAATAGTTGAAGGCCCCACCATATGTAGAGAGGAAGTAAAAAAACCACATGGCATCCCTCTTTAACCTCACCATCTCACTCAACCAAATCTACGCCACTAAAGGACCCGTCAAGTGGAACCACCTGTTCCCATTAATACAAAAATTGTTAATCATCATTGAATATTATATTCCTTTGTTCCACAAGGATTAATTCTTATATAGTTATAGGTAACACCTCCATCCTCTTCCAACACTTGCATAAATTCCATTTGGACCCCAAGTTAGCCAGTTTATTGACAACTTGGTTACCTTCTTTGTAGATGCGATTCAAACATTTTCTATCCAATTTTGAAACCAAAAGGTTAATGTAAAGAAGAATGTCCCTGATATTCTAGCTAAGAAATTGGCCATGATTAAGAGAGTCAATCACCGATAAAGAGTCTCCTTCAATGTGCAGGTTTTTTATGCCTAAAGTGATAGAAATATCAATTCCCTTGAAAAGCACTCGTGCCTTAGTCATCATAGAAGAGTGGATACCAATTCCTCCAGCATATCACACAACCAAGTTTCCTTTGCAATCCCTAATGATACCACCAATGCTAGCCAAACCAAGATTCCCCTTAGCCATGCCATCAAAATTTAGTTTAAACCAATACACATTTGGGGTTTCTAGATAATGTTTACTCTAGCCATGGACTTGGAATCATCAAAGGAATTGGTCCCAAGATTGAGATTGCAGGATTTTTCCATTTTAATCTCCCACTCAGTTGGGGATTTTTCTAGAGGTTCCCATTTGTACAAGGAGATACTTTCATAGATAAGTCTAGACCCAGTTCCAAAGACTTCCTTGGGACTCCTTTCAATGTATCTAAAGATCCGATTGTTCTTTTCCTTCCAGAGACACCAACATATGATAGGGGGAGTTTATCTCCATATTTCCATGGGAAGGGGATGTTGGAAAGGACTAGTCCAACTAGAAATAAAGGAATTTAAATCCTTATTTAGGGTCCAATGAATGGCCAAATTTTGAAAAGCCAGGTCCCAAACCTTAGCATCAAATGGAGAATGTAGCAATAGGTGATCAACAAATTCTTCATTGCATTTGCATAAAATGCACCTGTTCGTGATCATAAAGCCCCTTTTTTTCAGGTTGTATTGGGTTAGAGTCCTCTTATGACAAGCTATCCACTAGAAAAAAAATATTTTTGGAGTCAAGTGTCAGTTCCAAACCTATTTCCAAATCCTGCTTTGACTGCCCTTGTCTGACAAAAGACCATAAGCTGTCCTAATAGATAGGTTGCCCTTACTTTCCAGAGACCAAAATAAATTATCTTCAAGATTGGATAAGGGGATTCTAGAGAGGGATAGATTCACTTGAAGGGAATTAGCTAGGATTTTCAACTCGAGGGAGAGAGGACAACATAAGCCCAAGTCTTTCCAACTCCTGGCCCTAGGAGGACCAATAAGGTAGTCATAGACCCTCGAGCCAAAAAAATGGGTTGCAGGTGCCATGAGGTTTATAAACTCAAAATTGGCCAAGGGGGTTTCAAGAAGCCAAGGATCTTCCCAGAAACGGATATAATTGTCTCTACCTAGTTTCCAATGAAGATCAGATTGAATTAGCTTCCTCATTTTGTAGATATTATTCCAGGCTAGGGACCCGTGAGGGTGATCATTCCCAATACACTTGATAAGAGGGTTATTGTCTAGATATTTGGAATTCATTATCCTGAAATAGTCCTTTTTGTTTCTTAACTAGTCCCAACCAACCTTGGCTAACAAAGCTTTATTAGTAGCTTGTACCCTTCTAATGCCCAACCCTCCCCCAGATCTGGGGAGGAAAACTTTCTCCCAACTGACAAGAGACATTTTCTTCTTACCCTCAGTGCCATACCAAAGGAAAACTCTATGAATCTTTTCGAACTTCTTAGTAATGTAATTGGGAATTTTGAACATGGATAGAAAATAGACAGGGATCCCCTAAAGGGAAGTATTGAGGAGCTACAATTTACTAGCATGACTCAAGAAGAAGCCTTTCCATCTAGCAAGTTTTCTCTGTATCTTTTCAAGAATAGTATTACAGAAAGTGGGAGTGACTTCCTTGACAGTGAGAGGGAGGCCCAAGTATGCTGAAGGAAATGAGGCACTCACACAACCTAAAAAAATTGTCACATAGTACTACAGAGTAGGGGTGCAATTAAAAAAATAGATCATACTTTTATTATAATTGATACAATGACCTGAACAAGCCGCATAGAGATTAAGGTAGTTTTTCCATTTCCTAGCTTCCACCACTGAGGCCTTCCCAAATAACATAATGTCATCAATGAATTTTTGGATGGAATTCATTTTGAAACCTTTGATGGAGCCCTCCAATAGCATACAAGTAACATTCTTGCTAAAAACATCAACCACCATTATAAAAGATACGAGGAGAGGGGAACCCCCTGACGAATGCCCCTACTAGCTGCAAAGAACCCATGAGGCACTCCATTGACCAAAGCAGAGTACCGAACTGTGGTGACACACTCCAAGATGATTTTTATCACATTTTGATTAAAACAAAACCTATCAAGGACTTTAGGAAGAAATTCCCATAAAAATTTATCATAAGCTTTAGAAATTTCAAGCTTCAGAGCCATACTAGTATTATTATACCTATCCATAGAATGTAAAATTTCATGAGTGGATATAGCTACATCCATGATATGGTGACCAGGGACAAAGCCCTTTTGACTTGGGCTTATTATTTTGTCCAAGAGAGGTTTCAAGTGGTTCACCAGAATTTTAGAAAAAATATTATAAATAGTGTTACAAAGGCTAATGGGCTGGAAATCTACCATGGTATGAGGTTCCTCAATTTTAGGCACAAGGGCAGTGAAGGTATGATTTAGTTGTTTGAGCAATTTTCCAGAATTAAAAAAATCTCGAGCCACCAAAGTTAGGTCCTCACCCATGATGTCACAAAATATTTGAAAGAAGGTCAGGGGGTAACCATCGGGGCCAAGGGCTTTAAAAGCTCCCATACTAAACACAACAGACCTAACCTCTTCCAAAGTAACAACCCTCAAAATAGAAACATTGTCTTCAAAGGAAATGGAGTTAGGAGTGGGTTCCAATAGCAGAGTAGTCAACGCTAGGTTGGGAGCCTCAAAGGGAGTAGAGAAGGCCCTTTGAAGTGGTCAACAACCAAGAGACCAATCTACAAGGGATGGGACACCTCATCCCCTGCCTCATTTTTCATCTTTTTTATTTGATTTATTTTCCTATGTTTGAGGCCCAAAACATGAAAGAAAGAAGTATTCTGGTCTCCCTCAGTCAGCCATTGTATTATGGATTTCTGCTTCCAAAATATTTTTTCTTTCTTTAGTATTTTTTCCCATTCCTAACGTTTGACCCTTTCTTATTACCATGTCATCATACAGGTATCACCTTCCTCCATCCTCTTTTGTAACTTGTCAATCTTGTCAAAAACAACTTTTTTTAATGGAACACATCCCCAAGTACCCTCTTGTTCCATCCTTTAACCAAATTTTTGATGTTTTTGAGCCTATGGAAGATCGAAAACATAGGGGAGCCATGCATCAGGATATTCCACCAGGTAGCAATCTTATTCCTAAAATCAGGATGAGAGTTCCACATGATCTCAAACCAGAAGGGGAACAAACCAACAATAGAGTGTTCATTTAGGGATAGTAGAAGGGGGTTGTGGTCCGAAACAGTCTGGGGCAGAGCCAACAGATTAGCATGAAGCAAGGCAGTCTAATTAGGAGAAAAAAGGAGTCTATCTAGACAGACCTGGTTAGGCCAGCCCTAAGGCGTCTATTTTAACCAATCATAAGACTAGCCCTACAAATCAACATCTACCAGGCCAGTACTGTTCAGGAAAATAGCCAGGTTAGACATGCTGTCAGAGTAATCCATTAGCCCACCAAGTATATTTGATCATGTTTTTCTCTTGTCAAAAAATACTCTATTTCTTCATCTCCTTGTTATAACTAATACTTATATATTCTTCCTTTTATGGTTTTAATTCCCCCTCTTGTTATTATTATAGATTTATTTTTATTCCTATATTTTATAATAAATTACCTTCTTAATTCTTCTTTTTCTCTAGATATTCCCTATCCAATTATTCATCTTCTGTTAGTCAAGGTTATTTTCTTATGTTTTTTTCTTGCTCTATCTTAGTTTTGACACATCTTACAACTCCTTGAGCATATTTTCTAAGTAATTTTCTTTCAATTTTCACTCCTTTTTTGTGTTAAAAATAGATAGATTTTAACTTTTTGTACTAGATAATTCTTTAAATATTGTTGTAGTCTAATACAAATGACTAAACTATGACTTGAGTCACCATAGAAACTACAACTCTTCTTCTTTTCTTCTTAGCATTCATAGCATAATATTCCATTCTTCCACACTTAGAGTAGGTGGTGTCATCTCTTCTCCTTTTTCCATGGAATATTCCTATATTGCATCCTCTTATATAATTATTATAATGTAGTCTATTTTTTATTTGAAGGAAATTTAATTATAATCATGCATAATTTTAATTGTTCCTTGTATCTGGACTATATTTATTTATTTTTGTTTATAGGTGAGGGCCCCAAATATATCCCTCATTTTACCCAAGAAAAAATATTATAGCTCACTCAATTTTATTTTATGGGGGAGTAAACTATTTCACATGAGCACTGTATTAATGTCTCTAGGTTGACTTTTGGTAACCATGATTGTAGAGATTTCATTCTCCCAATCATTTAAATCTAGCCACTCCTCTATGTACATTATTATTATCTTCACAATGGTATTTGCACCATGGTTCATGATCCTCATCATCTCTTAGATTGAACAAAGTATATGGGAAATCATCTATCTCATGGTCATCACATTCATTATATATTATGTAGCAGATGTTTCCTATATTCCTACAAGCTAATTATAGATTAGTGTTATGTGCCATATCCCTTTTTCTCCTTTTAAATTATTGAACATTTATTTTGTAGGTGGTATTCTTCTAAATAATAAGTACACCAAATTTTCTTCCTCTATATTAGTGGATTTATTAGACTATTTTTCCCTAACTAGTATATATCTTGCTTGATCTTAAACTATTTGAACTCCAATATCATCATCTCTAATTTCTTCCTTTCTATCTCCTTATTCTTTATTCTCCAAGATTATGCCTCTATTTTTCATGCAAATACTACCATTCTTGATTATCTATCAAAGATTCTTTCATCTAATAAAATTATATTATCTATTAGTAGATGAAACACAAACTAACTTTTTGATTTCTTTGATAGTTTTTCATCCATTTTCCTTACTACACTAAATTTGTGGTCAAATTATTTGACTATTTCTCCCTCTTTCTATGTAATTTATTTCATCTTATTGATTCTCTCTAATAGAATCCTAGGAGACCCAAAGTTAGATAAAAACACATCCTTTATCTCTTACCATTCCTTATAACATTGAAAAAAAATCATATACCATTTAAAGGCATCATTCCTTGGGGTTCTAACAAAATAACAAAGTCTAGATTAATTAATCTTGGTTGTATTTATTTTCCAAACTAATTGCAATACAAATATATGTTCAGAGGTTTTAGTATTATCTTTTTAAAAGACCTTGGTAATTTCATGTTTAGAATAATGTCCTATGGTTATTCTCTAAAAAAAAATTTAGATTACATGAATCAAAATCGGGTATCCACCCCCTATAAACTGCGGTGCGCCTAGTAAATTTTTTTCATGTGACCAATGACATTGGCATGAAACACCCTCTGATACCACAAGGACGGTGGGAGACTAGACCTCATGACCTCTTTCTTGCAATAAGATGCTTTATCCAATCGAGCTAGGTCCACCACCCTGGTTATTCTCTAGAATTATTTGAACTAAGGAAGGGTTACTTTATCTTTCATTGTGGACTACATTCCTTTAACTTGTGTTCCTTATATATTCTCTCATTTACTAATTTTCTTGCATAATTAATTTCATTCAATATTTTCCTCTTCCTTTATCCCTTTCTAATCTAATCTCAAATAACTTGATCCCTAATATCTCTAGACAATCTCTTATAGAATCTTAACATTGGTTCTCTCTTGTTTGAGTTGATTCACTATAAATCCCTTCCAAAATGAATCTTCTTGTATTATTTGGAACAAGGTATGACTCTCAGTCTAGGAGGTTCACCTCTTTATATGAATATTTTAATTTGGGGAGTTCAACTATAGCCCCTATGGATAGATCCTTAAATCCATATAAGTCATATAATCTACTTCAGCTGTGAAGGTCCACTCACCTAGATTTAGTAGAGCCTGAAGTGTAGGGAGTTATCAACCATATAGGTTAACTCCATTCATTGGTTCAAAAATGTTGCAAGTCTGATCATAGAGCCCGATGTCCTCTTAGGATTTCTAACCTACATTTTTGAGACCCAACATGAGGGACCCCATTACTTGCCACATTTCTAATGAGGGTGGTCTGGCACCACTTTTGGAGAATCTTGTGGGCCACGATGAGTGTTTTTCGACCTAGTTTTCTGGTTCATGGAAGGATAGGAGGGTCACCATGGGTGGCATCTCATTTGAGGTGAATGAAGAGGTTATTGGAAAGGCGATGGGCCTCTCCTGTGATGGAAATAAATATAAAAAAACACTAAAATGCAAGACTTGGAGAGTCTCAATTCCTTCTTCAAAGGTGATGAGAAGCCAGTTCGGAAGTAGTTTGGTTTTGATCGCGAGGTGTTTCCACAACCCCTAGACAAGGTGTGTCTTGCTTTAATGAAATATGTTACTTTAGAATTTCGGTTCAAGGTGTTTTATTTTTACCATTTTCCACCGTTAAACCACTTTAGGCACAAGATGACCCTTAGCTTTCCATTTTTTTTGCTCACCACTCTGGAAAATTTGGTTAAAGAAACCCTCGAGGTTGCCCCTCTCAACCCGGATGAGACACCCCCTTTACCTTTGCATCAATGCATTATCTTTAGGTTCTACCAATTTCATCTTACTTTGTGCCCACCCAAACCCATCTCTATTATGTGTGTTGAGGAGTTGGAAGCCCCTAATGTGGCCCCTATTAATCCTTCCCTTGCTCCCTCTGAGGGTTCTAAGAGGAAAACCCCCACTCTTGAAATTGAGCCTATTTTTGAACTTAAGCCCATACCCCTTTCTAAAAAGAAAAAATGCATGGCCAGTTTAGCCTAGTCGAATGTGGTCGCCAGGTTATGTGAGCTAAAAAATAAACCCATCAAGAAGGGAAACAAACCCATTTCCAAGAAGAAGGGAAAAAAGTTTCTTAGAGCTCGACAATATTATTGCCCTCTGACAACGAAGGTAGGAGCGCTAAGGAAAAAGAATCCAAGGGTGATACCATGGTGGTTGTGAGTGTTGAAGTAGGGATGGAACAAACTAGTGTGAGGAGGTCCCACTGAATGGAAAAGAAAAAAAAGGTACCCTAGTTGATGAGATTTCTAGTGACTCAGAGTAGATCGACGGAAGGACTGAAGGAAAAAATGACACTGGTGAAGAGATGAACGAAGGGTTTGTGGAAGGCACTAGAAATTTTCCAGACATGAACAAAGGGCTTAAGGAGGCCTCCACTCACTCCTTTGACCCTAAAGCTTGTGGGGAAGAGGAGATAGTGAGTGGGAAGGGTAAGAATGAGGACCCCAGTGCATTGCAGGACTAGGTTGCTAAACTAGAGCATAAATTCTTAGGCCTGGCCTGGTTCACGGTTAAGATGATCCAAAGATCTACTATCACTCTATCTGATGTCATCAATGAGGAAGTGGATAAAAATTCCGAGGGAGAAGGACCCAACTGGATTGGGGATGATGTGCTAAATCTCCTAGTCCAGAGATGGGAAAAATGTAGACAGTTAGTGTTCGGGTCTGGGTGGTACTGGTATTCTACTGTTAATGTGTTGTGTTTGTGTCCTATGTCCATTATTTTTGGTTATAGAATTTTTGATAATGTTTTAAACTAGTTCCTCTTTGTCCCTCTGAGCTCTCCGTGTAAAGGGTAAAACACCCTGTAAATGTTGCTTACATTATAAAAAAATATATGATTATTTCTATAAGAAAATGAAATGAACACTTCTATATAATATTTTTGTGAAATTGTGAAGCTAAGATATTAAAATAATTGGAAAAATTTACAGAGAAAGAAAATATGTTTGAAAAATAAAATAATTTTCAAAGTACTATAAAAAAAAAGAAATTCAACTTCTAAAATTTAGATTAGAAGTGCATTAAAGATACCAAGAATATGGAAGAAGAAACAAATTTTAATAGATTTTTAGTAAAAATTTAGAAATTATAAAAATATAATGTTTAATCATGGATTGAATGTCAACATATTACCTAAAAGAGTTTGGGAATAATTAAAAAAACCAAAACTCTATGACACCCCTTACAACATTCCCTTGTAGATGGTACACCTTTTAGTATGTTTAGGACTTGGATAAATATACAACTTGAGAGGAATTAAGAAGAAAGTATATTTTGAAGTAATAGAGATGAAAGAACCTTTTGATACATTCAAAACTATATTGATCTTAGAATGGATAGTGAATTTTAATGGGACAAAAGAATCCTACCAAAAAAAATATTATTATTTGATAATGAAAAATTAATCCATATACCTCTATAACCTAATATAAGTAATGCATACATAGAATAGGTAGTGCAAGAGGAGAGTGAAGAAGAATTTTAAAGGAATTACATTCAAGTTGAGATACTAATCAAAGAAACTATGCAAAAAAATTATTTAGAAGGAGAAATCACATTAGATAGCAACAATTGTAGCATTGAAAAAAAATATGTTATGGACATTTGGATTTGGGTTGATCCATAAGTTAGATCAATAAAAATAATAGATTTAATAAGGGTCTATTGCCTAAGTAAAATCAAGAAAACTATTTCTTTGTTATTGCAAATGATGATAACCCAACACAAAACATAAAATCTAAAGGATACAATGGAGAAAAATAACTTGATAAAATTTAATGACATTTGAATAATACATCATGTGGTACTTATCATATCAAGATTCCTTGTTACTTTGGAGAAGGAGATCTATTGACATATCTAGAAAGTATGTAAAAATATTTGGAGAAGAAGATATAAGGCTAGAAGTCCTTCAAGTACTCTAATATTTAGTGTGGAAAGTTGGTGGTACACTCATAGGTATAATACTCCCACTTGGAAATAATTTATATTTCTTGTAAAAAATAGATATTTATCAAAAGAGGGTGATGTAGGAGTATCCAAGCTCACAAGCAATCCTGCAGCACCAAAAATATATTTTCTTTTCATGTTCAGTATTTTTCTTTTTTGGTGTAGGTTTGAGCTTCATGAGGATATTGTAAAATTTTGTAAGGATATGATTATTTATTTGTGAGGACTTCATTTCATACATCAATTTCAAACAGAGTGTTTAATGTGATTTGCAAAATTGCATAATTTGAAGGTTCTAGGGATTGAAATGGTCTGTTTACCATAGTGGAAGGGGATTTTGAAGGAAATTAATTAAAATTAATTAATTTTCTCAATTTGGATGCCTAGGGAAGTGTGCATAAGACAAGTGACTCTTGGCATTCCATTTTGGTCTTATTCTTTCAATTTTAGTTCCTAAAATTGAGAAAAAAATAAGTAATTTTTGGAAATCAAATCAATGACTTCAATTTCCAATTTTTTGAACACTCCCGAAGACTAAGAGGGGGGTGAATCATTATAAGTTCAAAACATAAACCCTTTTGGAACTTAGAAACTCTTTATCCCAATACAAACTTCTTAACTCAACAAAAACCCATAAGTAGATTAGCCAAAAGATATTACAGTTTAAGCCTTCAACAACTTGAACAAAGAAAGATATAGTTCTAACTCTAATAAGATCAATAACAATGAGAAAGAAAAAGAGAATAGACACATGCACAAGGAGACACCATATTTACAAGGAAAAATTAGGGAAAACCATGATAAGAGTTAACTCACAATACAAAGGCTCACTACCAAAAAGGCTTGCACGAAGGTTCTCTACCTTAGAGAAAGATACAAAGGACTTGCAACACTGAAGTACCAACCAACTCTAGGAGAAAGATACAGAGGACCTGATGAGATTCACTATCTCAGAGCAAGATACATATAGTTTATAAGAGATTACAATATTTTTCAACAATTCTTTGTGCTAACTGAGGAATTAAAAGAACTATTGATCTTTCTTTTCACACATTTAAGAACTATCTCTACTAGATAGTCAATACAATTCACACACACAATTCTTCAATTTTTTACACTTCTCCATCTTGTTACCTCTAAAATGATCTTACATTTATATCCACTACAACAATTCAAAACTTCAATTAGGTCACCCAAAAGAAGATACACAATGAATTCAACAAGTCAACCACCAAATCATAATGTAGTGCTATCTTGATGATAGAGAGAACCAAAAAACCTTATTACATCTTCCAATGTGATTCAAAAAAATTCACACATTGGCACACATCAACCTAAGTTGACATCGAGGAAACGTGTAGATGAAACTCTTAAGCACATAACTAGTCATCTCAAAATCATACTTCTAATTGAATTTACTCAAGGTGGTTCTAACCAAGATAGGTCAAGACCAAAATCTAACTTAACACATCTTGAATTTCTAGAGAAAAAACCCCAACACATTACACAAGCAAAGGAACAAGCCTTGTCGGCTAGATATCTACAAATAACCCAAAAAGCCAACTTAAGACACAATGCAACACTAAAGAGGAAAATTAGCATCATGATGATCACATGGGGATGTTCCTTTAATATACAATAACATTTTATACCCTTCTTTCATATTGTCATGCCAAATTAGCAACCACCACAAACCAAACAAAAAAAATACTCCATCTAGGAAGCACAAAAGTCATAACTAGAAGATATAACATTAACATATTAGCTTGCAGACCACTTCATCACATGAAAATATAATTGAGACACATCATAGACATTGAGAAAATATTCACCAAGTCATAGAAGCAGAGAAATCAATGTGAATTATTTCTCGAACCAGTCTAGGCAACCAAAAACATGACCACCAATATTGCCAACCTTTTGCAATTCACAGAACTCTCCTCAAAAACACGAGTGAGAACAAAAGATAGGAGTAAAATTTCCACAAGGAACTAACATTGAATCCCAAACTATAAGACCGAAACTTCAATAATGGAGGAATGTAGAGCATTCTCCTAGACAAAATTTAATGTAGCTTCCTAAATTAGAAACACTTAAGTATGTTGCAGAGGCCATATATTTCTTTCAACAACACATACTTCATTAGGAACATCAAGAGACAACAAAATAAATATTGTAGACCTTTAGTAATATCTCTTCATTATCAATCATGCTTCTAATCCTCATCTAAATATATCATTATAAAAACAGCTCTATTGATAGCAATAATGCACTATACGACTTTTCTTTGCATGGAGCAAGGCATGACATCCAACCATAAACTTCAAAAAACATAAGATAAGGCATGAAAAACATTCATTAACTTCAGAAAATATTCTTAGAGAAGGCATGGCATCCAATGATGAACTTCAATAACCCAACAAAATCAATGACAATCAATGCCGACTACAAGAACATCATTACCAACTAATGTCAACAAACTCACACAAATATCCTCAAGTGTTGACATCAATTACAACCAACAATAAAAAATCTCCTCAAGTGTTGACATTAATGACAACCACTTCCAACAATATCCCCCTTTGACATTGATGGAAACAAACATTTCTCACTCTTCCCCTTTGATATCATGGACAAAGGGCCATACACACCTACTTACAATAGTACATTTTTTGAATTTAGGAACAAAGGGAAAAATGATAGTTAATTGAAGTAGTAGCACATTCTCCCCCTTTGATCAACAACACTTTTTTCGATTCTTACACAAATGCAACAAAAATACCCTTACTACCAACTCCCCCTGAGTGGGAGCACACATCAATCTAGGAGAAAAGGATATGTCATGAATTCCCCCCCCCCCCTAGAAAGATGCACCATCTATGCATCTAGTTAGAACAAGGTGGGGTAGTAACCCTCAACTTCTGTCATAGATACTCAAAAGTATCCTTTGAAAGTGCCTTGGTAAAAATGTTTGCACTCTGATCCTTGGTAGGCACTACTCCATTCTTACTTCATGTTCTACAACCTTCTCTCTTAGAAAATGGGATTGGATGAAATGTGTTTAGTCCTTGAATGCATTACCAGAGTCTTGGAAATATTAATGACACTTGTTTTGTCACCCAAAATAGGAATAGGTTCATCATAAACCACCTTCACATCCTTCAAGGTTCACTTCATCCAAAGCACTTGAGTGCAACATATTGTTGCAACAATGTATTCAGCTTTTGTTGTGGACAAAGACATAGTCTTTCTTTTTACTGAACCATAAGACCAATCTATCCCCCAAAAAGAATGCACTTCCACTTGTAATTCTCTAATCATCAACACAACTTTCCCATTCAGCATTAGTATAGACACTTAGAGAAATTTTGATCCTTTTTATACCATAGGCCATAATTCTAAGTTCCTTTCAAATATTTGAATATTTTTTCATAGCTTTTTCATGAGATTACATAGGATTGGCTTAAAATCTAGTAACCAAATATACTGCATGCATAATATTAGGTCTAGAAGAAATTAAGTATAGTAAACCTCCAATCATAGACCTATAAATATTTTGATCAACTTTCAGAGACACATTAGATTTTCTTAAGTGACAACCAGTCATCATAGGAGTACCCACTAGTTTTGAATCCTCCATACCAAATTTCTTCAACACATCCTTGAAAAATTTAGCTTGAGAAATGAAGATACCATCATCTTGCTAAATAATTTGAATCCTAAGGAAGAAGGATAACTCACCAATCATTTACATCTCAAATTATTTTTGCATCTCTTCTGTAAAATTTTTACACATATAATCATCTCCACCAAAGATGATATCATCAAAATATACAACCACAATCAGTAACTTGTCTTCCTAAACCTTAATATATAGATTACTATTTGCATTAACTTTCTTGAATCCTTGTTGAAGTGGGTACTTATCCAATCTAGCATACCAAGATATGGGAGCTTTCTTGAGTCTACAAACCATGTTTGGATTCTCTGATAATTGGAAACCATCTAGTTGCTCAATACATACCTCTTCATCTAGATCACCATTCAAGAAAGTTGACTTGACATCTATTTGATATAATTTTAAGTTATTATGAGCATCAAGAGTAAGAAACATCCTTATTTCTTCCATTCTAGCTATTGGAGAAAAAGCGTCCTCAAAATTAATTCCTTAAACTTATGAATTGTTGGAATATGTGCCTCAATTCTTACTGTCATAGAACTCCTAAAGAGCAAAGTTGCTGTGACACTGTTCTAAATATGGTTGATAGGTTCATGTCGCCATGATAGGGTTCATGTCTTGCCAAAGAGACTATCACTGTGACTCTCTGAGTTCGACATGATCTTTTGGTGATCGGAAGAACTCTGGGCGACAATTGATCTCATCGGTGTAACTTTCCGGTCGCAGGGAGATGTCTCGGCAAAAGTCTTGAGTCTTTCCGACAGATGTTTTTGGGCCAACTTTGGAAGCTCGATGAAACATCACGACAAAATTCTCATGTCTTATCGATAGACTGTATCCTTGTGGTGACTTTGCGGTAACTGAAAGACTTCGTTGAGAAGTCTTAGCGAAAGTCATAAGTCACGCCGACGGGAGAGGTCACATTGTCTTCACGGTGACAAAAAGTTTCGCTAGGATGTCTTACCGAATGTCATAAGTCACACCAACAGAAGTCTTTAGGTTATCTTTGGGTGCTCAAAGAAACGTCTTGGCAAAGGGCTTATGTCTTGCCAACTCGGTAAGACATGATGGAGCTCAGTGAAACGTCATGGCGATAGGCACGAGTCTTGGCGACAGTGTGACATTCGGTGGAAGTTCTGCTTCGATGTGAGTCTCGCCGAAGAGCGTTAGTCATGCTGAATGGCTCACGCCGACGTGACTTGAAGTTTTCGACAAAAGGTCTTGGCGAAGACGTAGTGTCTATCCGATAGACTGTTTGCTCGCTGAGACTGGTGAATTCGTTTTGTGTCTTGCCGATAAGGGAAATCCTTGCCGATAGGATCATATTGGACATCGTTGGTTTTGGTATAACCTGTTATAGTTGTTATAGCATCTTTCCGACTCGGGGAAGTTATAGCGATGACGTTAGAGAAACTATGTGGCATTGAGGAGACACTGTGTGTGTCTCACCGATATGCCAATAGAGTTGAACGCTCTTGACTAGTCTGATCGTCCTATGTGGAGCATCATGGGCCAATCATAGGAAGCAGTTTTAAAACATGACAACAATAGTTTTTATGCATCAGTTGCATCGCTGAAAAAAACTGCATGCAGGGAAAAATCAAGACTCGAATGGAAACTGCCTTTGGTTGGCAATGGCGGGTAAGAATGCACCGTTGGAAAATCAGAAAGAGATTGTTTAAAGCAGATCAATTCTATTATGAATAGGGTGATGATTTTATTGAATTGGATGAGAGCTTTTCTAAGAGAGTCTGAACAGTGAGAAGAAGCTATTGAGAACTAAACACCAAAAAGTTGTCTTTCTGATTGTATGTAATATTTTGTTGTTGAAATACAAAGAGAGTCAACTTGGTGTGGTTGGTTTTTTCCCGTAAGGGTTTCCTACGTAAATTTGTTGTTCGCTGTCTTTGAGTATCTTATCTATTTCTATAAATCTTTCATATGTGTCTCAATTAGATTGTAATTTGAAAATTAAAAGTACTGTCTGGTTACTCCCCTGTGGTTTTGACGTTAGGAAAGTTGTTTTTGCACCTCTGCTTTCCTTACAAATGGTATCAGAGCTTGGCCAGTTGTGTTGTCCTTGTGAGTGGGTTGGGTTTTTTGTGTTAAATCCTTTTTAGTGGGAGTCTGGTAGAGATCTGTTAATTTAATTGCAAATTGAGATGGCAAGCACATCCAGTAGGATGGAAATAGAGAAATTTAATGGTAGCAATTTTGAGATGTGGAAACTCAAAATGGAAGATATGTTAGTTGATCGAGATCTTTGGACGACTATGTCTGGAACAATGCCTCAAGGCATGAAACAAGAGGATTGGGACCTGTCTGATAGAAAATCAAAAGGGATGATAAGGCTCTGTTTAGCTGACTTTGTTCTTCTGAACGTGCATGAAGAAAAGACTGCAGCCTCTCTGTGGACAAGACTAGCTGCTATTTATCAAGGCAAGTCCTTGGTGAACAAGCTGTTCTTGAGGAAGAAGCTGTACAACTTGAAGATGCAGGATGGAGTTGGTGTTGCTGATCACTTGAATGCTTTCAATATGCTGATTGCTTAGTTAGCATCTATTGGTGTGAAGATAGAAGAAGATCGCTGCATGCTACTGTTATGTTCTTTGCCTGATTCATGGGATCATCTGGTGATGGCTATTGAGAGTACAACATCCTCATTCAAGATGCAAGATGTTGCTTCTTTGTTATCAGAAGAAATGAGAAGGAAATCTTCTGAGATGGAAAAGGAGGCTCTGGCTGTCAGAGGTAGATCAAAGGAGAAAGGCAAGAAGAAGGACAAGAAGTCCATATCGAAATCAGAAGGGAGATCAAAGTCTCCTTGAAATAAGTCAAAGGTGAAGTACTAGAACTGTGGGCAACCTGGTCATGTCCAAAAGGACTGCAAGGAGGAGAAAAAGAAGAAGAACTCTTCTGGAAATGATTCTTCTCATAGTGATGCAGACATCTTTATTGCAGCTTTGGCTACACGGGCATTAGATGATGTATGGCTGATTGATTTTGGAGCATCTTTCCACATGACATCTCATAGAGAATGGTTCATGAAGTATGAAGAATACAATGGTGGAAAGGTGTACTTGGCAAGTGATTCATCTTTGGAAATTGTTGGTCATTGAAGAGTCAAAATTCAATTCCCTGATGGAAGAGTGAAGGGAATCAATGATGTGATGCATATACTAGGTCTGGCTCAAAACCTACTTTCTGTAAGTAAGTTGAATGATATTGGAGTGTAGGTCACGTTCTCTGGAAATGGCTGCAAGATGACTAGAGGCTCTATGGTGCTGGCTAGGGGTGCTCGAATTGGTACTCTGTACAAGCTGGATGCACAAGTTATTCAATGCAATAGTGTCTCTGCAAAGTCACTTAAGGCTGCTCATGAAGAAAAGAAGGAAAACGTTCCTGATGGTGTAAACTCCATGGAGATTAAACTTCCGATAGAAAGGCTATACTTTGGCATCATAGAAGCAGCACATTAGTGAAAAAAGGTTTAAAACCTTGAAAAATAAAAATCTTGTAGAAAACGAAGGTGTAACCTTGAATTTGATTTTGTGAA
>VDFB02058242.1:704466719-704559880 GCA_007258455.2 Sequoia sempervirens | reverse complement strand
TCTATAAGTTTCAAGCATCATTTTCATGTGGCACCTTATCAAAGTTATCAGGAGGTATAACTTTGGTATGGTTGAGTGGGAAGCCCATTTTGAGGCATGACTTTCCCCATAGCCACTTGCATGTGTGTGTGAGCACATATTGGCCATATGTGTCTCACCTCTTAGGACTTCTCACTCGACAGATAGTCAAGAGTCCCATCCCCTCAGAGTGAGTATGCATTTTTGGACAAACAACCTAGATCTAATCCACATTGCGTTGGAAAAATGGTTGAAGCTTGATCCACCTTTTCATTTTCATCTTTCTCTTCTTCCTAGTTCTTTCCATTACATGATAGCATGTCTCATTTTGCTGCACCTTGTGCATGTCCTTTTTGCACTTATGACAATTTTCCTTAGGATCTTGGATTTTGGGGGCTTGAATGCTTCCTCAATCTTTGTTATCCTAGACCATCTAGATGGGTATGATTGGACCCCTCTTGAATGTATACTTTAGTGTGAGTTTGAAGCAAGTTCATCCTCTCACTAAAGTGGGGCCTAAATGTGAACACAAAAAAAGTAACCCTTCTACTTTTTCCTGTTTAGTCCCTCCTTGTAATTTTTGGACTTAATGAGGCCTTGATTTAATGTTGTATTAGGTCTTGGACCCTAGAAAAATGAATAAAATGCATGTCTTGTAAAGGTGTTGTAAAGTGTTGCACGAATCACTTTCACACTTTTCTAGACATTCATTAAGTATTTAAGTCTAATGGACCTATTTTCCCTTACTTAAATATTGTAAAATATATTTAATTACATTATCACGTTAATCTAGAAGGCTTGTAAATTAAACTTGACTTTAATCTAGTGTTGTAATTTGTTTTACACATTCACATTGGATGTCATGCCTTTCTAGGATGTATTGACCCTATTTTAATGATGTAAAGTGTATTTAATCACACTTTCACATTGAACTTTGTGTCCTTGGCCTTATCCACCCTTTATATCATCATTAATAGGCCCCTATAACCCCATATTTTGCATCCCAAGGCATAATTTGATCAAATAACCAACTAGAACAACCTATAAGCCTAATTTATTCATTCCCGGATTGGCAAAAGAGCACCTATGGGACCCATTCACCATTAAGGGCGAATCAGTCCCATCTAGGTGGGACCCATTCGCCCTTGATGGTGAATGAGTCCCATTTGAGTTGTTTTTGGGGTTTGAGCAAGAAAAATAAGGTTTTAAGTTTAATTTTTATTCATGTCGGCCTTGGGGATCAAATTAATGGGAAAATTATGAGGATTGCCTATAAATTCAAGCTTTTAAACCCTAATTCATACACCTAATCATTCATACATCATTAATTATCTTTTTCAAGTCAAGAAAGCTAGGGTTAGGTCATTTTAGAGAGCATTCAAGATCATTTTTCAGACATTCAAGGGAAGATTCTTCATCCATTGCTACAAAAATTGAAGATCTTTCATCATGGAAAGTCTCTAACTCGATTGTTTCATGCTTCATCATGTTATTTATTCATTTTGGTTTAATTACCTAAAAAGGTGTTTGACCAAGGAAAACCCCCATACCCTAACATTCAACATTTCTCTCTCTTTCCTAATGTGTTTGCAAATTTAGGTACATTGAAGGTTTGGAAATCATTGAAAGATAAGTTGAAAAGTTGTTAAAGACGTCCCCTTGTTGAATAAGTCAAAACATCCACTAAAATTCACTTACAGTGCCAAATATATTTTGAGTGCAGTTTTGTATAACCATTTGTCTGAAATGGGCTCTGGAACAACTTCCCAGATCTGGGACTAATTTGCCCAGAATGGTGAACGAGTCCTTGTAGGCTCAATTTTTAGGATCAATAACATTTTAGAAGTCATTTCTAGTCTCCAAAAAGTACCCAGGTCTACACTTTATATTTCACAACTTTCTGTTTAGTTTTGTTTACATTTCTAGGTGTTTTTGCATATCATAATGTGTTTTCAAAAAACTTGCATTTCAATAGTTTTGCTTTAATAATCAATATCTTTTATCCATTATTTGCATTTAGGACATTCTCTTTAGACATATTTCATTCATATTTTCATTAATATTGAGTGTATACATTGCTTGGTTTTGGCCTACTTCTCTCCTTTTAGGTGAAGAACCCTAGAAGTGCAAGAGAACATTAGGGTGCCAAAACCCGTGTTTACAATCTTATCTACCTAACATATAATTATGATGGTTTTAGTATTCACTCTTTATTAAATTATGTATTGAATGATATAGTCCCATTTTAATACTTGGGTATGGTTATTTTTTTGTGCGAATTAAACAATCTAGGTCCCAAATAACTAGGTAATTAGATCAAAGCTATACTCTAATGTAATATTATGAATTTATTCAAACTGTGATGATGAAAGTTACAAAAATATATAAAATGCCTCAAATTATGTATGTAATTTTATGAAAAGTGAAAAAAATCCTCATTTCTCATCACTAGTTTTTTTCTTAAATACTTTACATTCTCTAAAATAATAGAAAGAAATCTAAATACCAAATTTACCTTTTCAATAAAATCATCTTCTTATCCACCCAAAATAAATTATCTAGTGAATCTAAAACTCATTAAATTTTTAGATAGTAACCTATTCTACGCCACTTTAAAATAATCTTCTTTAAGAAAATTAACTAGATAAAAAATAAATTTATTGATCATAAAATAGCTAATTTATATATTCTTATTAATTAAAGGAGGGTAAGCTTAGAAGTTGTTTTTTGAAATTATCTATAGGTTGGGAGCTAATTAGTCTATGTATCTCTAGGAGTTTAGATTATATTTTTTCATTATGCTTCTTTAATCCTAGTGGGACCTATGCACTTTGAATAAACTAGGTTAGATTTTTTTCTATACTTCGAGGCATGTAGAAGCATGCCACACTCATAGGTGTTCACATCCAAATTAAACATTCATAGGAATATTTAGATCTCAAATAAATGTTATATTTTATGAATGAGATGAGAATGGCTTGACCATTTGATTGTGTCATATGCATTAAATTATTTAAATTATATTGTGAATATTTGATATTTGTTTACTAAATTAGGTTTTGAGTAATATAGTTCCATATAGTTTATGTGTAGTTCATATGATCCATACAAATATTATATAATTAAAGTGGGTGCTAGTTCTATAAGAGAATAATTGAATCAACTTGTGGACATCAAATCTGCAAATGGTTAACAATTTTAACATAACATCATCATGTTAGTCCTTTGCAAAACATTAGATTTGAAATCCCTATGAAATACTTGACTATGATGAAACATGCAAATTAGATAAACAAAGATAATCAAATGTAAGCATATAAAAGCATAGTCAAAACTTTATTCCATAGTGGATTGGTGTCACATGTGCTAGTGACCCTTTCCCAATCCTTGATCAAAGCTTAAGATGAAAATGCTATGAAGATGGTGGAGTGATGATGAACAAAATCAGTTCTCCAATGGAGAGTGACTTTGCATGAGTGATTGTGGAGAGATGGTGAAGGGTTTGATAAGAGATGAAGCCTCTATTTTATAGATTTTCAAAATGCTAAGTGTTGAAGAGAGACCAATGTGGGACTAAGATTAGACAAATGAAAGGGACACTTGTCAAGTGGTGATTGGTTGATGTATGTGCAAGATTTGGGAAGAGTGCCCATGAGAGGGAGAATTTGAATTCAAATTATGCAATAAATGTTGAGTTTGACTTTGGAAGGGGACATGTAAGAGACATGTAAGGCCTTATAAATGCCTCGTTGGTGTACATGTCCACTTGGGGGAGATTCAAACTGAGAATATTCTCTTTATGCCAAGTTGAAAATAAAGATTTTGATAAATCAATTAAATGAAATTTCATGCAAGTGGCCAAATCTAGAGAATGCAAGTGGATGGGATTAACATTTAATCGAAGTAGATTAAATAGATGATGATTATGCTGATTTAATGGTGCTTAGATGATTTTGACTTTAGGACTTTTATATTTGATTTATTTAAATAAGAAAAATGATGGAATATGATTTTGATTTGATTTAAATAAAGTCCCGATTTATTTAATTAAATGGATGATGCAAGATGAAGGTTGAATGATAATGTTTATTTGATAATGACCTTAGAAATGAGATTATTTAATGAATGGATGAAAGTGATGAATGGGCCTAATGTGAGACTCCACTTGACTAAACTGATAACGATAAATGTAATTTTGCATGTCACATTTTTCCCCTCTTCAAGCAATGTACTTGTTGCATTGGTTCAAAGAATAAACTTTCCAAGGATCGAAATTTAAAAATTTTCTGATTTTTCTGGATGCCCCACAAAGAAGTACACTGGTACATTGCCCCCTCGAGAGATCGAGCGAAAAGATTCGATTTGAGGGTCGATCTCGCGATAAAGAGGTTCAAAATGGATGGTTATGGATGACGATGCAAATGAGATGATTTTAAGATGCTTAGAATAACAAATCTATATTATCCTAAACAACTTAAATGGTGATATGATATGCAAGATGGATGGGATTGATGATGTGATATGCTGTGATTATGCAATGGATGAGTTATGAGATGCTTAGACTAACAGATCTATATTATGATGATGATGCATGTGAGATGATATGCAATTCGAATGATTTATGGATGTTGCATAATGATGCATGATGGATGATGCTAACGGTTTGTGGATGCAGGATGGATGCATGATGGACTATTCATGATGCAATGTTAGCGTGGAAATGAGATGATGACAAGAGGATCCAACAAGTCCATGATTGGTCAAGACTTTATTGATGAGATGATGATGATGATAGATGATGATGATGATGATAAATGATGATGATAGATGGATGATTTGCTTATCAAGGATTGGGATTTTAAAAGGATCACTTACTTATGCATTTGATCAGATTTAGTCAAATTAGGTCTCACATTAGGCCCATTCATCACTTTCATCCATTCATTAAATAATCTCATTTCCTAAGGTCATTATCAAATAAACATTATCATTCAACCTTCATCTTGCATCATCCATTTAATTAAATAAATCAGGACTTTATTTAAATCAAATCCAAAATCATATTCCATCATTTTATTATTTAAATAAATCAAATATAAAAGTCCTAAAAGTCAAAAATCATCTAAAGAACCATTAAATCAACATAATCATCATCTATTTAATCTAACCCCGATTAAATGTTAACCCCATCCCACTTGCATTCTCTGCTGTGGATTGGCCACTCTGCACATGAAATTGCATTTAATCATTTATCAAAATCTTTATTTTCAACTTGGCATGTTTAAGAATATTTCCAAGCTTAACTTCCAAGTTGGACATGTACACCAAACAAAGCATTATAAAGCCTTTACATGTCTCTTACATGTCCCCTTCCAAAGTCAAACTCAACATTTATTCCATAATTTGAATTCAAATTCTCCTCTCTACGGGCACATTTCCCTAATCTGCACACAACCATTGACCTATCATCACTTGACAAGTGTCCTTTCATTTTTCCAATCTTCGTCCCACATCGTCTCTCTTCAACATTTAGCATTTTGAAAAATCTTTAAATAAAGTGCTTCATCCTCAAAAACTCTCCACAATTTCATCCACAATTTTATGCAAGTGTTACTCTTGGTTTGAATAATTCCTTGCTCTTTTCATCTCCATCGGGTATCACATCATCATTTCTACTTATTGATCGGTGGTTGGGAAGCACTGTGACACCAATCCAATATGGGATAGATTGATTTCATGTTTTTCTTTGTAGGCTTTTATGTATCTTGTTATTAGATAGCATTTTAAAACATGTTAGATATCTCATATGGATGTTGAAGGTTTGCTTTGCTTGGAAACTAATCATGTTTGTCTATGTTAGTTACTAACCATTTGCATGATTTCATTTCCTAAGGTCATTATCAAATAAACATTATCATTCAACCTTCATCTTGCATCATCCATTTAATTAAATAAATCAGGAATTTATTTAAATCAAATCAAAATCATATTCCATCATTTTCTTATTTAAATAAATCAAATATAAGTCCTAAAGTCCTCAAAGCAATTAAATCATCTAAGCACCATTAAATCAACATAATCATCATCTATTTAATCTAACCCTGATTAAATAATAATCTCACCCACTTGCATTCTCTAGATTTGGCCACTTGCACATGAAATTTCATTTAATTGATTTATCAAAATCTTTATTTTCAACTTGGCATAAAGGAAGAATATTCTCCAAGTTTGAATCTCCCCCCAAGTGGACATGTACACCAAACAGAGCATTTATAAGGCCTTACATGTCTCTTACATGTCCCCTTCCAAAGTCAAACTCAACATTTATTGCATAATTTGAATTCAAATTTTCCCTCTCATGGGCACTCTTCCCAAATCTTGCACAACCATTAACCAATCACCACTTGACAAGTGTCCTTCTTTCATTTGTCCAATCTTAGTCCCACATTGGTCTCTCTTCAACACTTAGCATTTTGAAAATCTATAAAATAGAGGCTTCATCTCTTATCAAACCCTTCACCATCTCTCCACAATCACTCATGCAAAGTCACTCTCCATTGGAGAACTGATTTTGTTCATCATCACTCCACCATCTTCATAGCATTTTCATCTTAAGCTTTGATCAAGGATTGGGAAAGGGTCACTAGCACATGTGACACCAATCCACTATGGAATAAAGTTTTGACTATGCTTTTATATGCTTACATTTGATTATCTTTGTTTATCTAATTTGCATGTTTCATCATAGTCAAGTATTTCATAGGGATTTCAAATCTAATGTTTTGCAAAGGACTAACATGATGATGTTATGTTAAAATTGTTAACCATTTGCAGATTTGATGTCCACACAACCCAACACTACCATCTCATTTATAGCCGGTTTTACATGACTTATAATCACTCATTTATCTATCACCTCTATAGTTCTAGGTTCTTTGGTATTAATAATAAAACCAAAATAAATATGTAATTAGAAGTGAACCTATCTAGTTGTTTTCTCTATTGGGTGGACCTCCTCAAGAGTTGTGACAACAAATTTACCTCTTCTAAACTATCAAAAGTATTTGATCTCTCCTACTCTATAGAGCCTTCATGACCTTCAAATTCAACCTTCTTAGTCTTTGGGGTTAGTTGAACTAAATATTTATTTCCACCCTCTCCTAGTTGTAACTATGGAAGAAGATTTAACCTCTTTGAAATTAATACTTTTTTTGTACATGAGTATCTTAACTATAAGGTCTCAAATATTATTCCCTCTCACACCATAGTAAATGAAGATGCATTTCACTACCTTGTTATCCAAATTTGATTACTCCTTAGGTACATGTGCATGTGCCTCACAAATAAAATTTACATGAAGATGATAAAATGATGGATTTTTTCTCATTCATGCATCAATAAGGGTCTTCTCAATGAGAGTTGATGTAAGATATTTATTACTCACATGTAATAAACTAAAGAAATACATTTTTCCAAGAAATTCTACTCCAATCTAACTCTAGTAAGCATACTCTTAGTCATCTCAACCAATGTCTTGTTCATTATTTTGAAACTCCGTTATACTAATGGTTGTATGAATTTTTCACATGTATCATAAGCTCCTGCTCTTTCTATAACTTATTAAAATTTGAAGAAAAAAATAATCTCCACTATCAATCCTTAAAAAAATAATCTTAATACCAATATGATTTCCAAAATAGCCTTAAAATCCTTAATAAAAATAAACAATAATTTATATTTACTCCTTATAAAATAAAACCTCTTCTTATGAAATAATAATCTGTAAAAGATATGCAGTACAAAGAATTAGAAAGTGAAGGAAAAATAATGTGACCAAATACATCTAATTTAATTAAATTCAACATACTAGAAGATTTGTGAGAATTATAATAAATCTAAATATAATTCTAATTTCCCTATGCATAATGTTTTCATAAGTAAAACTTAAGAGTACAATCATTCATCCCCTCAATAATATTTTTTTAGGGTCCTTAGCTCACCTATATGATCCATTCTCTAGTTCCATAGCATTTTTTTATCTATAGGAAAATTTCTCTTTGAGGGAAGAGCTTGCTTAGGTACCTAGAAAGAATGGCCACATGAAGTAGAAACAACACTCCTATTTGTTATCAGATCTAATGGTGAGAGACTAGATTTTACAAAAAACTTCATTGTAGGAGCATAAGAACTATTTCTTTAGACATTGTATGTATTTAGTTGAAATATAGTAACTGTATGAAAACCCTAGTGATTACTATATCTCCTCACACCATATTGCACCTCCTACTAGAGAAAATAACCTACAAACCTACATCAATTAATTTTTCTACCTCATAATAGGTTCTATTTTAAACCAAGTATGTGTAACATAATATTAATTCTTTTAATTCTATTAGGAAAGGTGTCTCAAAATTGCTCCTAATGTGGAGTATGTGAAGAATATAGTTTTTGGAGTATGAAACATAAAATTTCAATTTCTAGTCTGCAAGCTTTGTTTTTGGGATTTTTTTTTTGGGTTGTTCAATATTGTCTCTAAGATGCTTTTTATGTAAATATTTTTAGTATATACATTTAAAAAAATGGCCGGGTAACAATCTCTTGGATGAAAGTTTATGGTCTCCAAAAGTTAATCCTCTTACATTAGAAATGTAAAAATGTCTAGGACAAAATAAATGTAAGATGGAGTCACACATGTTGACCATCTTATGATTAATGCTATGAAACAACATAAGGTCTATTTGAGTGGAGATAATGAGACCAAAATGGAATGTCTAAATTGGTAAGCTTTTTATGAGGTTCTTATGATAGGTGGAAGGTTCATATATTATTTTTAGCATATGAACTAATCTTGAGATCTAGGTATTGGTTTTCTAACTAGGTATTTGGGCACAACCTTTTTGGGTGGCTTAAGATCATGGTTTTTTAATTACCATCTAACGGTTTTTATACTGCTCCTATTTGTAGGGTTCTTGAGATGGAGGTATTTCATAGTGAGTTTTTAGGTATTGTTATGTTGTTGAAATTACTCCAAATTTATAGTTGGTATACTTCTCTAATGGATTTATTTACAAGTGTATTATAACCATGTTTAGTTTATTGAATAATACATTGGGCTACTTTTGAGTGTGGGAATTTTATTTCAAAATGGTTTTCCCCACATACATCTATGTTGTGGTATGTTTTTTTATGTTTTGTATATGTTTCTCTTTTATGTAATTGTAAATACTTGAAATTTACACAATAATCTACACTAATATTTTTTTAATAAGTGTTTCTAGTTTCCTTTATTCCTTTCATACTCATCTATCATAGAATATAAATGGACTCTACCATGAACAACTATGCTTAAATGAGAATCACCATCAAGGTACACATTCCCACCATTATATTCTTATATTTTAAAAACCACCCTTAAAATAAGGTTACATAGAAGGAAGCTCTAGAGTCTATCAACCATGCACCTTTTGATACATGAGTTTCTTTTTTCATAAAAAAGGAATCTGCATCACCTTGAGGAGAGTTTTACAACTCACAATATAAATCATTTTAATTTTAATTTTTCATCCTCTTTTTAATATCTATAAAAGTGTCTAATATTCTCATAATTCTAACATAGCCTTTTACATTTAAGGGGATTTGGATCTTCCATAGGATTCATGATCTAGAATTTTCTTTCTTCTAGTATTTTCCCTTCATTATTCCAAAATTATGTATGGAATACTTAGTAGATTTATAATATTTTTTTGCATATCCTCTAAGAGTAAAGTAACCACTAACTCATATATTTTAAGTTTTTAAGACAATGCCCACAATTTCTATCACCAAGTGAACCCATGAGTTTAGAAAATAACATGTAAATTTTATGTGATTGCCCTCCTCTTCCATTTTCACTCCTATAGAGTGAAAATAGATCATAATCATATTAAACATGTTTAAATACTCAACAACATAACCACCATCATCATTATCAAGGTGTAAAAATTCTTTCTCAAGAAACATAATTTAATTAGAGGTTTATATTGGTGCAAATATCCCAACTTATTTTTAAATATCTTGTGTGGTGGCTTCTTCACGTACATTCAAAAAAATAGAATCCATTAAATAGAGTCTAATAAGGCCATTCACCTTTCTATCCAACATATCTTAATTATATTGTGATATTATAATGGGTTTGGATCTAGATATAGTAGCCCAATAGATATATGTCTACAAGAATATCCTCAATATTGATATTTCAAAACTCAAATTTAATGGTGTTTAACCTTTCCATCTCTATCCTTGATGTTATTTTCAATTTCTTACAAAATATCATTTCTACACAAGCTCCCACTCAAACCAACATTAGAAGAAAAAGCTTATCCTTAACACCTAATATCTAAGGTGATCAAGCTCTAATACCAAATGAAAGGAAATAGACATGTGAAATACACTTCCTATAGTAATCTATGAGATGAGGTATGCACATAATTAACTTAATCATACATTTACAAGAAACAAAACACAAAAATATACCATAACATTAATTTATGTTGCAGAAAACCTTTCAGAAAAATATCACACTCCAAAAAATAATAATATATTGAATTAAGTAAATGGTTGAAATATTCTTTCAAGGTTTAATCCTTTATAATAGTATTAAAAACAAAATGATTGGAATAATTTTGGCAGTGTAACACTACCTAGAAAAAATTCTACGAAACTTTCATATCAAGCACATAATAAATAGGAGTTCATCAATACATGAAAACATCAAATGATAATTAGGAAACTGAGCTAAAAGCACCCAAAATGTGGCACACAAATCTCTAGTCAAAATATACAACCCAAATCTTAGGATGAGTCCATGATTTAAAAAAAACATATTCCTTCCATCTATCATAAAATCATTATAATCTTATCACCAACTTGGGTGCTCTATATTGACTCCTTTACCTCCATTAAATGTCTATTATAATATTTCATAACATTCATAATAAGTTATCCAACAACTGTAATTCACTCTTACAACTCTCTTATGCATGATACATGCTCTTACATTACTATATAGAAGATCTAACTTCTAGAGGCTATAAATTTTGATGTAGGAAGACACTTGACCTGCCCTTTTTTTAACTTGAATCCTGAAGAGATCCATGTCACTATAACTAGCTTTCTCTAGTTAAGGAGTTTTGAATTTTTTTAATGCCAACCATAACCTCCAAATCCTTGAAATTTTTATTTATGTCATACTAAAATTACATTTTTTGGTTACGAAGACTAAGATGCAAGGATGAAACATATTTTCTAACAAATTTGGCCTTATATTACAAGGCACAATACAAACTAAAGAATATTGTGACTTAAAAAATTAACTTCCTTATTTTGATTAATTTTGAATAAATTTTCTCTTGATTGTGAGACTATAACTTCATTCTTTCTATGTATTTTCCATTACTACTTTAGTGTCGAAAAATGTACTCCTTTACATTTTCACAGTATGTTTGGGTCCCTTAATTAATTGGACTTAATTAAGCCTCTAATTGACCCAATTATGCATCTACAAGCCTAATTAATTACGAATTCCGAAAGGGGAATCATAATTTAATTAATGCAATTATCATTTTTTAACACCCCAAAATGAATAGGTCCTGGAAATTTAGGTCAAGACCGATTTTCCCTTAGGAAAATTCGTTCCCTTTAGTTGCTAAATTAAAAATTTTAATATATTTTTGGCAGCCTTTTTATGATCCCAAATTTAATTTCAAATGTTGGCTTGTAATTAATTTTCGAGAAATTAGAAAATTACCTATAAAAATAAGGTCTTTTTATCAAATTCAAATCCTAAGAAATCTAGAGTTTTCAAGAGATCAATTCCTAAAGCAAAGATCATTGTCAAAGGTGTTCAAGACTAGATTTCTTAGTCATTTGTTGGAACATTCAAGATCTCAAGCATCATGTCAAAGTTATCTTCATTCATGCATGTTTTTTGGAGCTAACATTGTGATGTAGGTTTCAAGCATTCAAGTCAAGGTTCAAGCATCAAGATCACATCATCAATCAAGCCATTTCATGCAAGATCAAGATCTTGAGGAGATGTGTTAAGTTTCAATCCTTCAAGGGTTTCATTCAAGGGTTTGGTGATTTTCAACATAGGAAGTGTTTATTCATCATTCCGTTCATGTTTCATTGTTTCAATTCAAGGTTTAATCACCAAAACAAAGTTTGACCAAGGAAATCCCCCATTCATCAAAAACAATTTTTTTCCCCCTCTTGTGTGTTTTGTAGATCTTAGGTTGAAGAAGGATTAAAGATCAATAAAAAGTGAAAAATTGCAAAAGTTGTCAACATTGTCATCAAGCCATGGAAACTCACTTTTAGAATTTAATTCTAAATTTTTGACTGTGAAACCTAGAGGAATCAGGAGTGCAAAAAAAGGAGCATAGGTCTGTAAAAGCAGAATTTGAACCCCTGTAGAGATTGATTCACCCTTGGGTGAATGATTCCTAGGAGGACACTCAACACAACCTTTTTGTGGCAGGTGCATAAAATCACAACCTTCTTAGATATACTGAAACTTTCTAAATTCTGTTAGATTAAGGTTTAAAATTGATGTTTCATATGTTATATTGCATAATTGCATTCATTTGGTATTTTTCATTCATCTCCCAAAAGTGTAGTTTAGGCTGATTTACCCCATCCTAAGTCATAAGGAAAACAAAAAGATCTCCATCACGGTTGACCCATGTAAGGGTTGAAAGTCAATCTTTCCCTAGGGGATCTCTTTTTCCTAATGAAAAAGGAACCAAAGTGTAGGTGCATACCCCAAAATCAAAAATCCATCACCCACATTTTTCCCCCATTTCATTTTGGTGAACCTGATGTGATGAATGTTGACAAACTTGAAGATACAAAGAATGAAAATATGATTGAAAATGAAGAAGACATATGATGTATGATCAACTTCATTGATGTTCAACCTTGTAAGGGCCAAACCAAAATGCCCCTTGACAATTATTTCTCACAAAATGACATAATTAGATGTGCACCCAATGGTCCTCTTTACATCGCTAGAAGAATCAATGACAAGCCTACTAATGGGATATTAATTGATCTAGTGTGTGTAAAGAATGTGATCACTAGGGAATTGTTATTTATGCATGAATTTTATCAAGGTTCTTATGAATAACCTGAAAGGTGGAAAATTGTTGTTTCTTATTGTTTAGGACATAGAACAACAATCTTTTCACTTTCATTCAAGGAAAACCCTAGAGATCTCAATCTTAGGTATTCAAAGGGGAAAGAGATCTTGCAATAGGGTTGACCTAGGGTATGATTAGAAACTAAAGAGGGGCTCACCACCAAGATAGGGCTTGGAAAAACTAATGAAATGCAAGACCTAATGCTAAAACCTAATGTGATGCAATACTTCACTAGATGACTTAGAAAATTATGTAAATCAAAATAGAAAGCTGAGAGATTAGGGGTGTGCACCTAGAAACCTGAATATGCATGGAATGAGCTCTGAAAAACTAAAAAATACTAGAATTAAGGCACACTAGGACTCATACACCAGTCTAGGTGTATTGATCTCAAACTAGGGTTTCTAGTCTAGAACAGGTTTTTGGCAGTGTAGATTAAGGATCTGCAAAAATATGAAAATTTTCTTGTAGTGGGACTCATATGCCACTTTTGGCATATCAGTCCCGTTCCACTTTTTCAAGAATTCAAAGTCCATATTTGTACTCCAATCCTTGCTCTTCCTTCCCAAATTATTTTTCGGATCTAAACTTGTAAAAGGACCTGCAAAATAGAATATATTGTTGATTTTATTATGGGGGTTTTTCCTTGGTCAAACCCCTAGTTTGGTAATTAAACCTTGATAGAAACAATGGATCATGAATGAAAATATGAACATAAACCCTAACCTTAAGTGTGTCTAAGATTAGGAAATATGGAATGCAATGCAACCTTATTCTATTGTGCTAGAATGAGATGCAAGAATGAAACATGGAGATGAATGATTCACTTTAGATGTCTAATCACCCTAATAAGTCATAATATATTCATGTATCTTCCTTAGGCTAAAAGTAGAGTGATACTGGAGGATGTAATCACTTAGGAAACAAGTCATTAGGCTTGGAATGATGGCTAGTTGCATCTCCCCAACCTATAATCCATCATGATTCACCATAGGCAACCATAACCAACCCTTGAAAATGCTAGATCTTGAATGAAAGTGAGCTTGTAGACCTACAAAAAAACTTTAATGCTGCTCCAAGGCTTCAACTTTGCTAATTACTTATTCTTGAATGCTCTTGTGAAGAATGCTTGAATGCTCTTGAGTGCTTTGATCTTGAAATTTCTCTTCTAGATTATTGCTTAGATGAAATAATCACTTAGAAACTTTTTTATATAGGAAACACACCTAATTTACTATTATTTAGATCTCAAAAGCCAATATCAACCAAAAATTTGAATTAAAAACTTGAATTTCCTGCTCAAACCCTAAAAAGGTCCCAAATGGGACTCATATGCCACTTGTGGCATATGGGTCCCACCTAGGGGGACTGATACGCCCAAGGTGGCGTATGACTCCCACCCTAAATTTTCAGGATGGGTTGTTAGAAAATTTAATGTTTGTGATGATTTTGTTGGGTTTTTAGTTGAAATAAGCCTTGAGATCCAAAATAAAGGGTCTTAGGGGCCTATTAATGATGATTTAAAGGGGTATTTAGTGCAAGGGTGCTAAAATTAGTCCAAATTAAGTGTGAAATTGTACTATTTTCAAGAGCATACAATTTTCTACACTACATTTAGCCCCCACTTTAGCACCCATATGACTCTACATGCATATGTAAGCTAAAGGAATCCAAACAATAAATTTTGTTTCATTAAAGGATACTCATATAGGTTCATTCACAACATGGGAGAATGAAGATCCCACTGTAGCTATCTCTAAAACTACAATGTTAGGAACCGCATCCTGCAACATAAATTTGTTAGTTGTCCAAAATCCTCTCATCTACTTCTTATAGAAATTAAATTCAAGGGCAAATGTATGCCCCCCTAGATTCTGCTTGCTTTATGGAGGTGGAATCAAGGTAGCAGTCTAATCACATTGAGTTGGATATGTCATATCATAGGGTATTTCCAAATACCATACCACACAGTGATAGACATTGATGAGAATGGGAGCGAAATCATGAATCCAACATAACAAACAACATAAAAAACAAAGTTATCTAGCCCCCAGTATGCTAGTTTGAATGAAAAGAACTCCTAACCCTAATATAGTAAAACCCTAAGTTTAACATATAAAAGAGTAAAAAGTGAAGTAATTTGTAATCATTTTGTCTTTTTCCTTTTTGCAGTTTGACTTTCTTGAAGAGTAGGTGAAGATGCCGAACCGATGAGAGTATAGGCCCCCAAGACTCGATACACTGCGAAAGGAGGTAGCGCGAGGCAACCTTCAGCACCAGGTGAGTTGATTTTGTGTATCTTAGCTTTGTTTTCATGCATTTAATTTATATTTTACACATTTCTAGGTTGATTTAGGACCCTAGAAGAAAAGTTTGCAAAGCATCCCTTTTTTTCACAAAGTGTCCCATTTCTTCGAGAAGTGTCCCAAAAGGGAAATAAAGTGTCTAGGACCTTTAGAAAAGTAAACTAGAACAAATTTATCACACTTTTTAATTATTGATGTAAAGATTTTAGATTTTAAAATTCTTATAGGAAATATTTTTGCTCATTTTTGTTAGACACCATCCCAATCACAACAACATCTCAATGACAGACAATTCTATCGTATGCGAGACCTGGTCTCAAAATTATCAGAGGCATATGTCCAGACATTGTAGGATACAGGTATCTACTGGGCATACCTCATTCCTCCCATGAGGTACCATGATTCCATGCTAATAGCATTAGCTGAGAGATGAGATGTTGACACCTGTACATTTTTCCTACCTACGGGCGAGATGATGATCACCTTGGAGGATGTTCATTGCATCCTTCGGGTTCCTATCTGTGGTGAGACCACACGCTTTTTAGGGGAGCAGTCATATTTATAGATGCGAGTTGATATGGGATATTGATTGAATGGACTGATTTGAGAGGAGATTATGTGGCCCCACATTGAGCTATCATGGCTACTCCATGCATGATCTTAACTCTTGAGGCAGATTATGATTTTTATAGTAGCACTAGTACTCATCCCTGATGGCTAGGAGCACACCTAGATAAAGGCCTAGTCCACATGATCAGGCAGATGGAGCACCATAGGACAATATACACCTAGGGCCACAACATCTTAGCACATCTATATTATGCTCTCAGGAGGTTTTCATATCGTTAGGTGGATAGTATGGTGCATTGTATGCTTCTATAGTTGTGTCTAGAGCATATCACATGCACTAGACTGACATGATTCCCTTTAGTATCCACCATCGAGTACCCCCATGCCTTCAGTTATCCACTAATATGAGCATGATAGTCTGGATCTTCTATATTGGAGAGTTAGATTCGACCACCTTGATTAGGAGGAGATTATGTGGAGACCTTACCAACTGATACCATAGTGGTTGGATGAGACTTGATAGTCGAGGAGGATACAAAGGGATATATTTCTACTAGCAAACATGATTACGTAGTATGACCATTCTACTACAATCCTGTCATGCGATAGTTTGGTTAGATTTAGGTAGCACCAATAGCAAAAAATTTCTATAGGCAATCGGTGTAGTGCCCGAAGGCTAGGAGACACTAGATGATTCATCTATGATGATGTCTTCACCAGTGACTCTAATGATGATGACTATGAAATGCCCCTAGTCTCTGACACTAATGACATCGGTACTATAGATACATATGAGGAGTTGTGGATAGTAACATGACCAACTCTAATGTTCCCCATGGATCAGCCAATGGGCTATGCAAGACCACTCCCAGATCAGAGGGAGGAGGAGGATGATACAACTGAGGATACATGACTCATGGCTACTGACCTATTCACACATTAGGTAGATGAGGACTACGATGAGGAAAAAGACCTTGATTATGAGGGAGAGGAGGAGGTCAAGGAGGAGGAGGAGAAGTCAATGAATGAGGGTAGTGACACGACAAATGAGGGTCCAGTTGCCCATGAGTGGTGAGATCCATCTCCTATTAGTGTTACCAAAGCACAGTTAGCACCCACCACACATGCTAGCACCCATGAGCATGGAGAGGCTAGCACATCTTCCATACCTCCTAAATAGGATGAGGCTATCTTTACATAGCTATTTGGAGACCTAGGTAATGACATTTTATTTATGATTACGCTTATGCTTTAATGATTATGATTTTAATTTCCATATGTATATATATATATATATATAATGATGTGTACTAATTAGTGTTATAATTTCTATCTTGTAGGTGTTGTGAGAGATTTATAGGACCTCTACCGACAGGTCGCTACAAAGATAGTGACACCCATTCTCAGAGATGAGGCTACAAACTATGTTCCCCCACCCATCGTGGAGTGAGACCAAGAGTTTTTTGAGCCTTATGTCAGACTAAGGGCAATGTATGAGGGTGCTATTAGGTGCAAAAACTGAGCTGAGGATGCCTATGAGGAGATCCAATCATCTTGAGGTTCAGCAGGGGTTGAGAGACTCCATGCAAAGGTAGCTAGGCTATAGGTAGAGAGAGACCTCCTAGCGGAAGAGCACCAGGAGGGTATTGGATGAGAAAATGGTCTACAATATGCTTTGGATGCTCTTATCAGTTCTCAATCATGATTACTTACCACCATCTCTCAATGGACTATCTCTAGATAGATGCGATCACCAGATCCCAAGGGATCCAATAGTCATAGACCACACTAGTATTATATATTGATGACATGTACTTAAAACTTTGGGAGATAAATATATATGATCATTTTATGTTTGGTTATTTATGTTTATGTGTTTAATGTTAAATGAAAATGTGATTTATCAAATAATATTTTATAATACTATTAAATAAATATCTTCAAGATTTAACTTGCTTTATGTGATCTAATGAAAACTATTCTATTTTCTCTTAGATGTGACATGGTGATTGGGTATGTTATGCTAAATTAAATGCACTTATGATCTAATTGTTGAACATTAAATGCATATAAGGATCTAATTTAACACAATATACACAATTATCTTGAATAATATGAAGCCTAAAGTAAATATCTAAAATTAATTTAAATAATTACTTTGGTATTCAAGACACACAAATAATTGTTTTTCAAGAATGAAGCAATGTGAGAGCACATAGATGGTCATCTATGAACTCTAACACCACTAATTTATTATTCACACTATTAAAGAAGATTAGAGATAGTACCGACACAAATGTGTGGTGTTTATAGGTTCCTTAAGAGGTGTACCATCCATTTATATTAATGTGTACATGCTCCAGACCCATAACTTTAATTAATTATATAAGGTCCTAACCAATTAGGGATAAATTTTACTTTTTTAGTTAGATCGGCCATGACATTACATTGATTTTTGAATAACACCAAATCACCTTTATTGAATACATGAGGGATGACATGGTTGTTGTAACTACACTACAATTTTCTATAGTAAGCTTGAAGATGTTCAAGAGCGCTAATACGTTGTTCATCAAGCATTTCAAGCTGATGCAATCATTGTTCCTTATAATTATTGTCATCAATAAGTCCTTGTAGAGTGATTCTTAATGAATGGATATCTAAATCCAAGGGAATTATCACCTCTATACCATAGACAAGGTTATAAGGAGTAGTCTCAATGGATTTTCTTATACTAGTACGATAAGCCCATAATGCATATGTCAATTGTGTGTGCCAATCCTTATTGTGTTTGTTTATCATTTTCCATAATATTTGTTCAAGGTTTCTATTAGTTGATTCAGCTTGAGCATTAGATTGTGGGTAGTAAGGTGTTGAGAAACGATGCTGAATGTTAAACATTTCTGGGAAATTCTTCACATCATTATTCCAATGTGAAACAACATATCACATCAACAGTTGTGAAACAAAGGGGAATAACTTCTACCCATTTTGTGAAATAATTTGTTGTAGTTATTATAAAGATGTGCCTAGTTGAAGAAGGAGGTGAGATTTTTCCAATAAGATCTAGTCCCCATACTAAGAACAACAAAATAGGAATTTGGGACCGAAGCTCATAAGTAGGAGCATGAATCAAATTGCTATGTTCTTGAAATTTGTGACATTTCTTAACATATTCAAAGCAATCTTTTTCCAAATGTCTCCAATAATATCCTATGTGGACATGTTTTTGAACTAATGATCTTCCTCCAAAATGACCTCCACAGGCACCTACATGAGCTTCTTCAAGTGCTATGGGGATTTCATATTCTTTAAGGCATCTAAGTACAAGACCGTTAAAGGATCTTCAGTATAGCATGCAGGTGAGAATTATATACTTAGATGTGAGTTTGCAAAGATGACCTCGAGTATTCTTAGTTGTCGACTCAGGAAAGGTACCTTCTTTTAAATAATTAAATATCAATGCATACCATTCACTATAGCTTTCCATAGTTGTTGATAATTTTTCTTCGGCTTTGGATTATATTGATGAGTTCATAATGGTATGGACAATAAGTGCGAAATACTTTGAAGGATCTTGAGGGGATATAAGAGAAGCTACACTTTCCATTGCATTCGCATGTCAATTATCCTTTTGTGGGATGTTATCAATGGTAAACGACTCAAAATTATCTAACAAATTCATTGTGAGATCCTTGTATTTTGATAAATTGTCATGCTTTTCTTGATATGTCCCATTTATTTGTTTAATGACTAATTGTGAATCATCGAATATTTTAATGTCTCAGGCTCTTAGAGTTAAAGCAGTGTGTAATCCAACAATTAACGCTTCGTACTCTACAATATTGTTCATGCATAGGAAATTTAGCCGTTATGATAAGGGAATAGGTTTTCCTCCAAGTGGAGCTATTATAACTCCCACGTTGGAGCCTTTTTTGCACTTAGATCCATCAAAATATAATTCCCATATTTCTTCATCTTTCTGAATAGTCATCACATTCTCATCAGATAATTATTCTATATTAGATAATGCCAAAGGGGAAGGGGCATCAACTAATTGGTTAGTCAAGGCTTGTCCTTTAATTGCTTTTTATGAAATAAATTTAAGGTCAAACTCAGTTAATAGCATAACCCACTTAGCTAAGCATCTTGATAAATCTATTTTAGCGAAAAGATAGTTTAGAGGATCAAATTTCATCATTACATGTATTTCAACATTCAGTAAGTAATGTCTTAGCTTACTAGTAGTGAATACAAGAGCCAAACATTGTTTCTCCATCAATGTGTATTATGTCTTGTAATCAATCAACATTCGACTAATGTAATAGACAGGTTGTTCCTTACCATTTTCATCTTGTTGAGCCAACAATGCTTTGAGAGCATGGGCCGATGTTGTGGTATAAAGGATGAATAGTTTGTTTTGCATAGTAGGCTATAAAATAGGTGGAGTTGCAAGATAATCCTTCAAACTCTCAAAAACCTATTTACAATCCTCATTCCAATTAAGGTGCACATTTTTCTTGAGATGTGTAAATGGTAATGTTTGGTTTGCTAAGGATGCTAAAAAATGATGAATAACTTGAATTATTCCTTGTAAGGTATGCAATTGAGAGATGTTTCTAGGAGGTGGCACATTAACTATAGCATCAATTTTATTCGTTTCCACCTCAATGTCTCCGTGAGATATGATAAAGCCTAAAAGTTTTCCACTATCTACATCAAAGACACTTTTTCAGATTCAATCTCATTTTATATTTTCACATTCGCTCAAATATTTTCTGAAGGACATTCACATTGTCTTGTCTAGTTAAAGATTTTGCTAGAATTTCATCAACATAGTCTTCCAAAATCTCATGTATATAATTGTGAAATATTAGTGTCATAGCTCGTTGATATGTTGCTCCCGTATTCTTTAATCCAAAGGGAATCATTACCTAGCAAAATGTTCCCAGACTGTTGTAAATTCTATTTTGTATTGATCTTGAGGGTTGATAAAGATTTGATTATTCTAAAAAATCCATCCATGAATGACAACAAAGAATGTCTTGCAGTCGAGTATACTATCATGTCAATATTATGTTGCAAGTATGAGCTTGTCTGGTGGTGTTGTCATTGATGTCAACACTATTCAGTATGTTGTAAATTGTACATGTATGGCTGAGATGTTGAGATGTTGTGAGTACATGGAGCTACCTTTATGGTGTTGCAGATATGTTGGTTTGATGAGTTTCCAAATGCTTTTGAGAAAATTAAATAAAGAAGAGAAGTCAGAGTGTTGAGTGTGTTCAGAATGTGCTTCAGTATGTGCTCCACATTTCTTCTGTGTTGATCCTATGCCTATGCAGATTTGAAGGCATATTGATGGTGATTTGATGATGATATAGTCTGAGTTTCAGTCTATGGTGAGATGTACCTACATGAAAGTTGTGTCCTTCAGTTTGTGTGTTCCACTAGTCTAGTGTAAGTGTTCTGTGAATTGGGAGAAATATGTTTGCTCCACATTTCTCCTCTATTTTGTTTTAGATCATGTGGATCTGGTAGATGTCTTGTGAAGGTCTTTCCTATGCTTTGGTGAAGAGGTTTGGAGTTTTGTAATCCAAAAATCATGTTTTAGTATTTCTATGTGTGTCTGCACAACCCAAATTGTCTGGTGAAAGGAGTTTAGAGTTTGAAGCCTTTTGTTTTTTCCATAGATGTATTTGGAAGATTTTGAGATGTATTCTCATGCATAATGAAGTGTGTTGCATCGTCTACATGTCATCTTCTTGTTGGGAAGTATGTGCATCATTAATAATTTGTGTTTTCATTAGGTTTGGCCGACCTAATGTTTACACTTCATTCGAAGAATAAAATTTAATTAAGGAAGCATGTAGAAGATTCAAGAATATTATTTTTATATTTTTATTGGTCCACTCTTATTCCTTTCCACCGTGGGAATTTAGAGTTTCTGACCTAATTTAAATTTATGAAATGGTGTATTGTGGCCAACATTGGTAAATGTTTCTAAGGTTGAGAATGGTATAAAATCAAGGTGAGTTGTGAAGAATTGTATGAAAGTGTGATGCAAAGTGATGAAAGTGTGCCACAAATCATAAGAGAAAAAGTGTGTGTGAGTGAGTTGTGATAGCATATTTTCAGTGTGTTGAAGGAAGTGAATTGAAGGTTTCTGTAATCCTATGACTGTGCTTTAATTGATGTGGTGGATTTTTTTTTCTCTTTTGTATCTGTAGGCAGTGAGCCTCCCTGCTGGACAATGAGTCCTTTGTAGGTAGTGAACCTTTATATTTGGACAATGAGTCCTCTTTTGGGTAGTGAGCCTTTGTATTCAATTTATAATCTTTATATTGTGAGTTAACCCTCATCGTGGTTTTTCCCTTATTAGGTTTTGCACGTAAAAATCTAGTGTTCATTGTGTTGATTTACTTTCTGTTATTTGTGTTTCATGCTCATATTTAATAATAGAATAGTGTGGTTAAAGAATTGATGAGTGATCAAGTTTTTAAGTTTGAATTTTTGTGACAACTAATTCACCCCCACTCTCAGTTGTCATGTGCCTGTTTAACAATTGGTATCAAAGCCCTAGTTCCTTGTTGTTGAGCTTAACTACTTAAGGAAGATCCAATGGCGAACAAGTTGTCGATCCCTATGTTTGATGGAACTAACCACAAAGATTGGAAGGAACAAATGAGAGGATATATTACCTCTCTTGGTTTCAATACCTAGGAGGCTGTTGAAAATAAGTATACATTTCTATCTTGTGGTGTTAATACTGTAGATGAGATCTCTGCTTATGAAGAAAATGAGAGGGCGAAGTATGTGATTTGTAGTGGTTTATCTAAAATGAGTGAATTAAGGTTAATTCTTTGGATACTACATATGATGTTTGGAAGAAGCTAGAAGGTATGCATGAAGGGAATGGAAAAGTGAAATTGACAAAGAGATTGGCGGAAAAGCATAGGTTTGTGAATCTAAAAATGGAAGATGGTGAAGAATTTACAAGTTTCCTTTATAGGGTTGAACATACTGCAAATGAGGTTAGAAATCAAGGAGGAAAGCTAGTAGATGAAGACATAATAGAGAATATCTTGATCACCCTACCAAACTGCTACAACGATAAGATCTCTATTATTGAAGAAATGTATGAACCTAAGAAGTACACCTTGGAACACTTGTTCAGAACCCTGCAGGCATTTGAATTAAGAAAGTTTCAGAAAGATGACAAGATAGAAGAAAAGACAAAAACCACATTTAAGGCAATGAAGATTGAGGAGGAATTGGATAGCAATGATGTTGATGAGTTGGAAGCCAACTTCACTAGGAAGTTGAAGAAAGGTATCAGAAAGTGTAAAGGTGTGTTTCCCTTTAAATGCTTTAGTTGTGGTAATATTGGTAATTATGCTTCAAGGTGTTTGAATAGGGCCGCACATAAGAAAAACAAGGATGATAAGGATAAAAATAGGAAGGATAAAAGGTATAAGAAGCTGTACTATGCTAAGGAAGAGGTAGTTATTTCTGATAATGAATCTGAAAATGAGGTTGATGATAGTGAATTCTTATGCTTAGCTTTGGAAAATAAATCTATATCCACTAACCTTGGAAAGTGTGTAAGAAAAAGGGCTCCAAAAGTTAAGATGAATAGGATGGAAGGTACTCTGGTTACCGCATTTCATGCAAGACAAGATGAAGACTATTGGGTAATTGACAGTGAATGTTCAAATCACATGACCAGATACAAGAGAAAGTTCACTAAACTTGAAAAATATGATGGTGGTTTAGTCATGTTTGGTGATGATTCAAGAGCTAAGATATGTGGTAAAGGTTCAATCAGTTTTGATGGAGTGCATAGCATTGATGATGTATATTATGTGAAGGGTTTGAGGAATAATATTTTGAGTGTTGGTCAGATGTGTAGCAATGGATTTAAACTTGTGTTTTAGAACAATACCTATGAAATCAGATAAGGATCAAAAAAAGGAGATATGATTGCAACTGGAAGAAGAACTCATGGAAACATCTATCAATTGAAAGGAGTTGATGGTCATTGTCTTGTATCTCAGATCAGTGAAAGTTGGTTATGGAACTGGAGAATAGGACATGTGAACTTTGATAACCTAGACAAGATTAATAAAAAGGAAATAGTTTGAGGACTTCCTAGAATCACAAGACTTGTTAATGCTATCTACGGAAGTTGTTAACTGGGGAAGGGAACAAGATGTAGCTTTAAAGGAAAATAATATTCTACTACCGGTATGATAGAATTGGTACATACTGATCTCTGTGGTCCGACTAAGATTGGAAGCTTGAATGGTGATAGATATTTCATGTTGCTTATTAATGATTACACTTGGATGACATGGGTTGTTTTTCTCAAAGAAAAGAATTAGGCCCTGGATAGGTTTAAGGTATTCAAAGCAAGAGTGGAAAATGAAGTAAATTTGAAAATCAAATGTTTAATATCAGATAGAGGTGGTGAATTGAATTTTGGTGAATTTAATGAATTCTATGAGAAGCATAGCATAAAGAGATAGTTTTCTGCTCTAAGAACCCCTCAGTAGAATGAAGTTGTTGAAAGGAAAAACATGACAACTCAGGAAGCTGTTGGAACTATGATGAAAAAATCTAATGTATTGGATGTATATTGGAGAGAAGAGATATATACTCTTGTTTATGTTCTTAACAGATTCTAGATCAAACACAACAACATAGAGACACCTTTTGAGTTTATGGACTGGTAAGAATCCTACTATGAAATATTTTAAGGTATTTGGAAGCAGATGCTATATTAAAAGAGATGATGAAAATATTGGAAAGTTTGATGCTAGATGTGATGAAGGAATATTTCTTGGATACTTTACCACTAGCAAGGCATACAGATGCTTTAAAAAAAGGTTGAGGAAGATTATTGAAAGTGCTAATGTGAAAGTTGATGATGACATACATAGACCTAATGATACTATCTGCGAACATATACCTGAAGAAAATAAGAAGGAAGAAGAAGAAATAGAAGAAGAGGAACAAGTGGAAGAAGAGAATGAAACAAAACCTGCTATTAGGACTCCTAAATATGTACAGAAGAATCATCTGGAAGATCAAATAATTGGAGACAAGAGTGAAGGAGTAAAGATAAGAAGAAGAGTTGTAGCTGAGGTAAATTTTTGTTTACTCTCTAAAATAGAACCTAAACTTGTAAAAGAAGCATGTGAAGATGAAAGTTGGATGAGAGCTATGAAAGAGGAATTGCAACAAATAGAGAAGAATTAGACATGGGAACTAGTCCCTAGACCTGTGAACAAGAATGTGATTGGCTCAAAATGGGTGTTCCAAAAAAAACTTAATGAAAATGGAGTAGTAAGGAATAAAGCAAGATTGGTATGCAAAGGATATTCACAAGTTGAAGGCATAGATTTTGAGGAGAAATTTTCCCCTGTGGCCAGAATGGAAACTATCAGAATGTTTTTAGCATTCTTTTCCCACAAGGACTTTAAGGTATATTAGATGGATGTTAAGTCAAATTTTCTAAATGGTGAGTTGGAGGAAGAAGTGTACATGGAGCAACCTGAAGGGTTTCAATTGTCTGACAAATTGGATATGGTTTGTAAATTGAAGAAAGCATTGTATGGATTGAAGCAAGCTCCCAAAGCTTGGTATGCAAGACTTGATAGATATCTGACAAAATAAGGATTCAACAAAGGTTCTATTGACAACAACCTCTACTTCAAAGTGCAAGGTAATAAGATGTTGATTGTAGTTGTTTATATTGATGACATCATTTTTGGAGGAAATGAAGGCATGCATAAAAAAATTGCTGAAGAAATGCATAAAGAATTTGAGATGTCTATGATTGGTGAATTGAATTTCTTCCTTGGTCCACAAGTGAATCAAATCGATAAAGGGATATTCATTTCACAGTCTACGTATGTAAAAGAGTTATTGATTTTTTTTGGGATGGAAGATTCTAAACTAGTTTTTACTCCTATGGTAACTAGATGTAAGCTAAGCAAGGATGATGAATCTACTAAGACTAATAAGAGAAAATACAGATCCATGATTGGAAGATTGTTGTATCTCACTACTACCAAACCAGATATTATGCATGTAGTGTGTTTAGTTGCTATATTTCAAGAAGATCCTAGAGAAGTATATCTTATGGTTGTAAAAAGAATATTTAGATATCTTAAGGGCACACCAGATTATGGACTATGGTATCCTAAGAGTAATGAATTTACCTTGAGTGCTTATATAGATGTTGATTAGGATGGATGTATAGATGACCAAAAGAGTACCAGTGGTGGTGCTTTCTTTCTTGGCAGAAGATTGGTTTCATGGCTGAGTAAGAAGCAAGACTTAGTTTCTTTATCTACTGCAGAGGTAGAGTATATTGTGATAGCATCCTGCTGCACACAAGTTTTGTGGATGAAGCAAACTCTGAAAGATATTGGTGTAGTATGTGATGAACCTATCTCTATCTTCTATGACAATAAAAGTGCAATAAACATTTTGAAGAATCTGGTTATGCATTCAAGAACAAAGCACATATCTATCAAGAATCATTTTTTGAGAAAGTTCTGGTGAATGAGGTTAGATTGGAGTATGTAAAAACAAAGGAAAAAATTGCAGACATATTTACTAAGGATATTTCGAAGGATACATTTGAGAATCTCAGGTAGAGGCTGGGGATCATTGGCCCTCCTAACTAGGTGCACATGAATGTGCATCAGTCCAGTGAATTCATAGATTCTTCATTTACCTGGACTGATTGATGGGTCTACTCCGCAGGGGGAGTAGAAAATATTTTCATTTTTGCAATATGAGTATACTCCTAAAGGGGATTAATCAGAGCAATTGTTCTTTTCCATTGATATCAAAGGGGGAGAAAAGGTTATGTGTTGCCATCAATGACAAAGGGGGATATTGTTGCAAGTATGAGCTTGTCTAGTGGTGTTGTCATTAATGTTGTCATTGATGTCAACACTGTTTAGTATGTTGCAGATTGTACATGTATGGTTGATATGTTGTTGAGATGTTGTGAGTACATAGAGATACCTTTATGGTGTTGCAAATATGTTGATTTGATGAGTTTCCAAGTGCTTTTGAGAAAATTAAATAAAGAAGAGAAGTCAGAGTGTTGAGTGTGTTTAGATTGTGCTCCGGTATGTGCTCCTCATTTCTCCTGTGTTGATCCTATGCCTGTGCGGATCTGAAGGCATGTTGATGGTGATCTAATGATGATATAGTTTTATTTTTAGTCTCTAGTGAGATGTACCTACATGAAAGTTGTGTCCTCCGGTTTGCGTGTTCCACTAGTAGTGTAAGTGTTCTGTGAACTAGGAGAAATATGTTTGCTTTGCATTTCTCCTCTATTTTCTTTTAGATCATGCAGATTAGGTAGATGTCTTGTGAAGGTCTTTCATATGCTCTGGAAAAGAGGTTTGGAGTTTTGTAATCTAGAAATCATGTTTAAATAGTATTTATATGTGTGTCTGCACAACCCAGATTGTCTAGTGAAAGGAGTGCAGTGTTTGAAGCCTATTTTTTTTGCTACGAATGTATCTAGAAGATTCTGAGATGTATTCTCATGTATAATGAAGCATGTTGCATTGTCCATGTGTCATATTCTTGTTGGGAAGCATGTGCATCATTGATAATTTGTGTTTTCATTAGGTGTGGCAAACCTAGTGTTTACACTTCATTGAAAGAATAAAATTTAATTGAGGAAGCATGTAGAAGATTCAAGAATATTATTTTTATATTTTTATTGGTCCACTCTTATTCCTTTCCATTGCGGGAATTTAGAGTTGCTGACCTAATTTGAATTTATGAAATGGTGTATTGTGGCCGCTGAACTTGGTAAATGTTTCTAAGGTTGAGAATGGTATAAAAGCAAGTCGATTTGTGAAGAATTATATCACAGTGTGATGCAACGTGAAGAAAGTGTGCCACAAATCATAAGAGCAAAAGTGTGCATGAGTGAGTTGTGATAGCAGATTTTCAGTGTGCTAAAGGCAGTGAATTGAAGGTTTCTGTAATCCTACGAATATGCTCTAATTGCTATGGTGGATCTTTTGTTCTCTTTTGTATCTGTAGGCAGTGAGCCTCCCTATTGGATAGTGAGCCCTTTGTAGGCAGTGAGCCTTTGTATTTGGATAGTGAGTCCTCTATAGGTAGTGAGCCTTTGTATTTGGACAGTGAGTCCTCTTTTGGGTAGTGAGCCCTTGGCAGTGAGCCTTTTTATTTAGTTTATAATCTTTATATTGTGAGTTAACCCTCACCGTGGTTTTTCCCTTATTGGGTTTTCCACGTAAAAAACTGGTGTTCATTGTGTTGATTTACTTTCTGTTATCTGTGTTTCATGCTCATATTTAGTAACAAAATTGTGTGGTTAAAGAATTGATGAGTGATCAAGTTTTTAAGTTTGAATTTGTGTGACAACTGATTCACCCCCCCTCTCAGTTGTCTTGTGCCTTTTTAACATATTAGGAAGGGGAAAGTCATCTTTTAAAGATGCTTTATTCAAATAAAAAATATCCATACACATCCTAATATGATTATCCAGTTTTGCAACTATGACAATGTTCGAGATCCAAGGAGAATAATCTATAGGTCTTATGAAACTAGCTTCAAGGAGTTTTTCAATCTCACCCTTAACTAGTAAGGCTATCTTAGGATTCATCTTTTGTATCTTCTGTCTAACCGGTTTAGCATTTTCAACAAGGACTATGTTGTGTGTCACTATCTTATCATTGATTCCTAAAATATCTGAATAATTCCAAGCAAAAAGTTTGGAAAATTCATGAAGCAAAGTTACACGGTTTTCTTGTTCTTCATCAAGGCACTTTCCTATCTTAATCACTTTCTCTTTATTGTTGATGCCCATCGGTATATTGATTGTATCTCCTAATTCCCGAAGAAATTGTCTGTACCAGATGAGGGAATAGACACATCTGTCATCTCAGTCTCTTCTTTCTTCCTCCAAATCTTTTTCATTTCTTGCTTAATCTCATCTTTGTCAACCTTCTTCACAGGTTCATTCTTTTCTACCGAATTGGTCTGCTTACCCTTTTTGCTTCTGCAAACTCTTGATATATGTCCTAGTTTGTTGCAATTATAACAAACAACATTTCTCTGATTAGTCTAACTTCCACTGACTCTTGTTCTACACTGATTAGGTTTATGTCCATACTTGTTGCAAGTATAACAATAGCCATTAAAGGATTGATTCACTCTTCCTCCATTAAACTGATTCATCATCAAGGTTCTGCATTCACTAGCCCTATGTCCAATTATTTTGCATGAAAAACATTGACCAAAGAAGGAACTAGGAAATTGATTCATCCTATTCCTACATTCTATTTCCCTATGACCAAATTTGTTGCATGAAAAACAACTTCCATTAAAATATGGATACCTTTGTGCATTAGGTTGTCTCACAGGGGGTCTCCTAGCAAAGTTCCATGAATTTCCTTTCTACTTTCCTTTATTCTGAGTCTTCTAGTTATCCTTAGAATTTTCACCTCCTTCCATTCCCAAGCCACCTTTGTCTTTACATAGTTTCTACCCCGAAATCAATTCATCAAGCTTGTCTAAGCTAGGTTTGAAATTTTTTTCATAGAGTTTCGCTTTCTCTAGATCTACTTTCAGATTCACCACTTCTTTTTCAAGCTTAGTGCACTCATCAAACTTGATTTGTACCAATTTTTTCAAACATTCTTCAATTCTTTTCTTCTCTTCTACTTGCACCTTCAAACTGATAATTTCTTCATTAGCCTGCTTCAACTGATTCGTTACTTCCCTATTCCTTTCTTTGAACTTTTTCAATTGCTCTTTTAATTTCTGGACACATTCATTTGCATCTTCAAGATTTTCTTTCAGATCTATTTTTTCACTTTCAACTTTGTCAAGATCCTCAAGTGCAGTCTGGAGCTCTTCTTTATCATTCATTTCTTCCATCTTCAGGATCTCCCTCAAGCTGTTAGGATTTTATAGAGGAACCAAGCTTTGATACCAATTGTTGAATATCCAAGATACTGAGAGGGGGGTGAATCAGTATCTTCTTAAATTTTTTGAATAGATACCATTCAATTATTCCAATGCATACAACATCAAAGATAAGTAAAAACATTAACATAATATGAAATCACAAAACACATGAACACCAAAATTTTTACGTGGAAAACCCAAAATGGGAAAAACCACAGTGACTGTTAGCTCACAACAAAGTATAACCAATTATAAGATATTAAAAAATGGGGTGGCTCACTACCAGGGCTCATTGTCCAAATATAAAGGTTCACTTCCTACAAAGTTACAATGAGAAAATGGATTACATCCATAAAATGAACTGATAAAGTACACCTAGTGAGTGCTGATTTAGTTCCAATGATGCTCAGTAAACTGACTTGACACACTTCATCATATTCGCACTTCTTCACATTCACATTACCAAATCAATCATCTTTTTTCCAGTCTTCAAAACTATCCAATATATATACTTGATCTATCCGCAAGCATCAATTAGGTTGGCCTAATTAGATGCACTTCTCATTTATCAAAAAACACCAACTGTCAGCTACAAGCTTCCCAAAAACTTCCCAAAAGAAATTCAAATGCTCAACATGCTACAACATGTCAACATAGACCTAAGATAGGTCACACATATATCCGCAAAACAAGATTGATTCACAATTACATTATTTATCCATTAGGTCAGCCAAGGATAGACCTAATAGAAAAATTTCAATCAACATAATAATGCCGATACACCATACGAGCATATGAATACTGAGATATTGAATGTACATGCTTACAACATCCATAAACCATCCCCAAAAACCACTCACAACAATAATCAATAGCAAACAATCGTGGACCAAGATACTGGAGGATAGAAGGATTATACCGGTTCAAATACCAGACTAGAATACCGGAACAAATTCAAACTTAGTCTTGCAATTGCAACTCATATATCATGGTGACATCAATGACAATAAAAAATGGAAAAATGAGATGTTCTTCATTTTTCCAATACTAATTTCTCACCACATGGTGTTTAGCAATTTATTTAGAGTGTGGGCATACACATCCTTGCTCATTGTTTTCTTCAAAGTGTGGTCTTCTTACTTCATGTGATGTGTCTTCTTGGTGGTGTCATTGGGTTTGATTTCCTTTAAGTTTGTGACCTTTTTGGGCATATGGCATTCCTCTTAGTGGTAATGCTACAGATAACATTCCCTAAGTTGCAAATATTTTATCCTCGACTAGTCCTCTCTTGGAGAAATTAGGTGTGATGTTCCATAAGGTGAGACCTTTCATGAACTAAGCAAAACCCTTTGGATATCCTATTGCATGTATCAATGCAACCAAGCATAAAATAACTTGCTTGCCAATGTAGCCTTTTCATGAGTGCCTAGCATAATGCATCTTGCTAGCCTTGTGACCATTTTTGTGGTGCCTTATCAAATTTATCTAAATAAATTTGGTATGGTTAGTACAATGGGAGCCTATACCTAGCATGATTTCCCATTAGCCACTTTTTTGAGGCTCACCTAGTTAATAACGAATTTCACTAGCCCATGTGAGTACATTTTGTTTGCATAGTGGACAACGGGTTTCCACTTGTAAATATTTTTGGACAAAAAGCTAAGGCTTGATCCACACTGATTGGACAAACAATCAAGGCTTGATCCACTCCGTCTTTCTCTTATCATTAACTTTGACATTGTATGCTTATGTATCTTGTCTTGTTGTTGCATATTTAGGATAGGCATGTGTCTCTTTTTGCCTCTATTGGTTTTCCATGAGATCATAGATCTTTGGGGCTTGATCATCCTCCTTGACCTTTTTTCTCTTATCTTTCTAACAGTTGTACAATTAGAACTCTCTTGATTCTTGTTTGACTACTTTAGTGTGAGTTTGAGTGTAGGGACCATCCTCTCACTAAAGTGGGGGCTAAATGAAGTGTCGAAAAATGTACTCCTTTATGTTTTTACACTATATTTGGGTACTTAATTAATTGTACTTAACTAAGCCTCTAATTGACCCAATTATGCATCTACAAGCCTAATTAATTGCAATTTCTAAAAGAGGAATCATTATTTAATTAATGCAATTATCATTTTTAACATGAAAAAATGAATAGGTCCTAGTAATTTAGGTCAGAAACCTTTCACCATTGGGTGAATGGGTCTCCTTTAGATGCTAAATTAAATTAAAAATTTTTTTTTAGTGGCCTTTTTATGATCCCAAATTTAATTTCAAATGTTGGCTTGTAATGTTTAATTTTCAAGAAATTAGAAAATTACCTATAAATACAAGGTCTTTTTATCAAATTGAAATCCTAAGAAATCTAGAGTTTTTAAGAGATCAATTCCTAAATAAAATATCATTTTCAATGGTGTTCAAGAGCAGATTTCCCAGTCATTTGTTGTAACATTCAATATCTCAAGCATCATGTCAAATTCATCTTCATTCATGCATGCTTTTTGGATCTAACATTGTGATGTAGGTTTCAAGCATTCAAGTAAATATTCAAGCATTAAGATCACATCATCAATCAAGTCATTTCATGCAAGATACCTTGAAGAGATATGTTAAGTTTCAGTCCTTCAAGGGTTTCATTCAAGGGTTTGTTGATTTGCAATAGAGCAAGTGTTCATTCATCATTCCTTTCATGTTTCATTATTTCATTTCAAGGTTTAATTACCAAAACGGGGTTTGACCAAGGCAAACTCCCATTCATAAAAAAAAAATCCCTCTTGTGTGTTTTGTATATCTTAGGTTGAAGAAGGATTGAAGATCTATCAAAAGTGCAAAATTGCAAAATTTGTCAAAGTTGTAAAGTTGTCAACATTGTCATCAAGCCACAAAAAATCACTTTCAAAATTTAATTTCAAATTTATGACTGTGAAACCTGGAGGAAGCAAGAGTGAACACCAAGGAGTAAAGGACTATAAAATAAGATTTTGAACCCCTGTAGCAAGACCCATTTTCCCTTGGATGAATGAGTCCTAGGAGGACACTCAACACAACCTTTTTGTGATAGGTGCACAACTAACATCCTTCTCAGATCTGCTAAAACTTTCTATATTTTGTTAGATTAAGATTTAAAATTGATGTTTCATGTGTTACATTGCATAATTGCATTCATTTGGTATTTTTCATTCATCTCCCAAAAGTGAAATTAAAGCTTATTTACCCCATCCTAAGTCATATGGAAAACAACAAGATCTCCATCAAGGTTGACTCACCTAAGGGTTGAAAGTCAATATTGCCCTAGGGGTTCTCTTTTTCCTAATGAAATAAGGAAGGAAAGTGTAGGTTGCATACCCGACATTCCAAATCCATCACCCACATTTCCCCTCTGTTTCAACTACTATCCTTAATTATCCTTATCACTGATTTTATGATATTTTTAGTGAAGGTTGATGTAATAAGTTTGTGTTAACAAAAAATTTAATGCAAGCCCTATTCACTTAGGATAAGCATCGTTGGATTATATTAAATGACTTCTTTGTGATGTTCACCTTATAATGGAATGAACATATTTTAAACATGCAAATGGTCTCTTCCTTTTATACAAGTTATATGATAATAAAATCAATGTGGCTAAACCATCCTAGGGACAATTTAATTCCACCAATGAAATTAATCACTAAAATAAATCATAAATTCAAGATGTAAACCTTATAGACCTCAAGATAATTTTTCAAGCCACATCATATAATGCAACATGAATTAAAAAAGACACATTGATATGTTGTAAATACTTTGTGGATACCCTTGGTGAAATATCATGACAAATTTATGTATATGTGTTACTGCATAGATGAGTATACCTCATTAGTTTGAGTACATAAACTAATAAATTTGGGTAATTTGTTTTTTATTAAATTTTTTTTGCAATGTAACTCAATACTATAAAACAAAAACATAAAATAGGTTTTTTTGGTTGATGCAATATTTCTAATAGAATTAGGATGCTCCTACAACATACACACTAGATAAGTTATTTGTCAATTAGTTCTAACAAATAAGGGATGAATGGTAGCACTATTTTTTTAGTTATATCTCTAAACTTAGTGTACCCTCAACAAATAAATGTTCTTTTGGAAATAACTTTACACTTCTTTTTATTCTACTAAATCCAAAAGAACTTGGACATTAACTATCTACTTCCACCAAATATCTTCACTTGTACACTTTCCTTACATTTGAACCTATACTTTTTTTGTACTTCCACCATTTATATCATCATTTGTATTTTTTTCTTTATCTATTGTGGTGCCTATAATTTTTGTTCTACTATCTCAACTTCAAATTGAATTCTAACTAATTCCTTCACCTTATATATCAATCTTCTAATTTGGACATTTTTTATCCATGTTTTCCAATTATCCATGCATCTATTCTTCCATCTCACTTTCTTATAACATATCATCCTCAAACAATCTAAATTAATTTTTCTTAATCACTCAAACTTCAAATCTATTAGTAAAATTTGTTTTATTTTTCTTTAAATTTCCTTAAGCAGTAAATTACCTTATCCATTTTGCAACACTTTTTTTCAATTCCCAACAACATATTTTGTATGTAAACTCGAATAAACTTATCCAATGCCATATCTTTCTCCTATTCTCCACATAAACTTTCAAACACTAATTAATGTCTCATATATTTTTCTCTCATCAAACAACCTACATTATTATTTTAACTAATTTAGTCTTCACATTTTCCACTTCGAATTTACATTATCACCACATTCCACATTCAAAATTATGTAACATTTAGTAGAAAATTTTACTATTTCATCCTTAAAACCTCATATTCAAATAATTATCTCCTTTGAAAAAATTGTTGGCCTTTAATTTCAATACTTCAACATTGTCATCTCCAAAAAACCTAATCTTGTACTTTCAAAATTTCCTTTTACAATTGACAATTTTTTGAGTAATCATGCATTTGCTAATAATTAATTAATTAGTAGGCTAATTTCTTCTCATCCACTTAAGCTAAACTTAGGAGTGATTTTTTGTTAGCTGAGTGCTATTATTAGACCATTCTATCTCATCACATAGGATGATGACACTTGTCATGATCTAATCGCTTTCTCATTTAGGTTTTTCTCTTATAAGCTCTTTCCTTAATTGTATTATCAAACTTGAGGTTTATTATTTAAGTTTTTCTAGTTTAGGATATAACAGATTATTTTGCATCTCTCTTACGTGGAAGGTGTTTTTGTTCATTGTTTGATCCTTTGTCTTGTGTTTATTCACAATTCTAACATGGTATCAGAGTGTGGATTCAACGAACCCCTTCTTGATTTTTTAGTTTTTTTCTCAATTAAGGTTACAAGAGAAAATTTTGAATCTTCATTGTTTTTTTTGCAATTTTTAGAGTTGGACAATTTTTTGATGCATTTTGGTGTGAAAAGAACCTCACCATAGCATTCAAGAAACCAAGTAGACAAAATTTCACTATAAATTTATCCATATTCCTCGTTAGAAGCCTTAGAGGAAAATTTTTCTTCGTATGGGGGGCGTAGAGTTCTTGTACGACTGTACCTATACGATGATCTAAAAAAGATTATACAACTATTTTTTTAGGTTTTTTTAAAAGAAAATAAAATGAAAAAGGAAATTTCAATTTAAAAAAAATAGATTTAGGTGGTTTTTTTGGTGGCCTGTAGGGTACCCAAGGTCCTCTAGGCCCATACCCCTAGTAGTGGTTTTATTGTTGGGACAAAGGGGTACAACTGCTAGTTGATGCCCTATGGTCCACTAGTAGCTACCTTTGTAGATCATTTAATGGCCAATTTCTTTTCTCAATGTAAGTCAATTTTTATGACCCATTTTTCTCTTTATTCGCAACTTTCTGGTGGATGTCATTTTTTGTGATGAGGAATGAATATTCTATTTGGACGAAATATTCTGGCAATCTTTTTTTTTTCAAGGACCATTTTTTTCGATCGAAAGGAATATTCCAATGATGTCAGAATGATTCCAATGGTATAGACTATTGGTAGGGGCCCTCCAAGCCCTCTTTGGCCCTAGAAATCAAAATTTGGTGAATGAGATATCATTAGAAATTTGGTTTCGATTACTATCCAATGGATTTTCTTTTTTCTTTGATTTTTTTATTGGTACATTTTATAACTTGTCAAAGCCAAATTTGTTGTTTTCACTCCCGAGCTCACAAATTTTGACCATTTTTTCTATTTTTTGTGATTCTAGTGGCATTAGAAAAGTCTTTTAGATCTCTTCATAGTTATCCATACACATTTTCCATATTTTTCTCTAGGTACATTTTATTCAATTTTTTGTGTTTTCATATTCTAGTGAATTGCTTGGATGTTTTGGCTCTTGGAAACTTTCTATTTGCATGGGTTGACTTGCTTTAGAATTTTCACATGTACTTCCAGATTTATATCTTATTTACTAATTTAAGCATATTTTGCATGTAATTTATCTTTTATAAATCCACTAAGATAAAGTGCCACAATTGTACTTACATTTGGGGATTTTCACACATTATGTTGTCTTTTGTACTCCCACTATGTTATAAAGTGTCATAGGATGGTTGTGTATGCCTTTTTCTTTTCCATCACATATTTGTCAAGTGAGTGTTCCTTCCATGGTAATATCGAATCCTAGTGATTATTGCCTCATATGCGTGTGCCTTAGGGTTGATGCAAGAAGTTAGGTCCACAAAAAGCTTAAAAAGTAGAAGTGTTTTTGCTATTTTTCAGAATTTGTCACACTTAGACTAAAAATTTGAGGCACTTACACAATGAATCTTAAAAAAAGTTAGTAATATAAAATTTTGAATTTTGAATCTAGTTTCTAAATATGTAATTTATTCAAATACCCAGATGATAGAAATTGAGTTTTGATAGGGATGTATAAAAATGAGTAAAACAATAAGAATGTCACTTTTTTTTTTTGAAAAAGTCAATTTTTATAATTGAACTTTTTATTAATTTTTTTTTATTGATTTTTATTGGCCTTAATTATTGTTTTTAAAAATCATGTATGGAAAACATAATTGGACCTAGACTAACATTTTTTGAATATTTTTCTTTTCATTTTGTAGAGAATTGTATGAATATTGATGCCATATAATTTTTTCTACAAGAATATTAACCAAAAAAAGTTATTAAAAAAAGTCTGATATTTCAAGTTTATGGACTAGTTTGCTTAGAAATTAATTAAAAAATAACAAATATAATCCAATCTTAAATTTTTTTATATATTTGGAAACTAGACATCATGTTCTCTAATGGGTTTTAATTTTATAGATTGATTAAAAAAAATTCCATCTCATCGCCTGGTGTCTTTCTGACAAATAGTGGTCATTTCATATTGCTATCAAGCTAACATATACCATTGCTAAGAGAATAAAATTCCTTTTCGATGTACTTGGTCTCCCTGATGTATTTCCTCTACCGCTTTGTTTGTCAGGATAAGTTGGTGAAACTTTCCCCGAAAACATCTCTCATCAACGTAACCTACATGGTCAGAGAGATTTGATGGACTTACTCTAATCATACATGTCTCTCCAATACAATTATTTTCCTATTTTATCATTGAAAGTATATATGTTTCTTCTTGATGAGGTCTCCATCGACGTGATGCAGAAGCTTGGTGTGGTTTGAAAATTTCCCTCTGACCAACCTACTTTTGCCGATAATTTTTCATCGATGAAATGTTATGTATTGTCTTCCCAATTATGTACACCTGTTATCTTTGGGATCTTTGATCATTGTAACCTTATTCGTGTCTTCTCGATATGCAAAAAATATTCAAATGAAGAGCTATGACTTGTTGATCGGAAAGACATGCACATGATCTTCCCGATAGGGATCAATTGCTTTTACAGTTTTTGCTCAACTATAATCAAAGGGATGCTTATATGTCAAAGGCCATATTCATGGGATCATTAGTTAACATGGGTTGTAAAATGGATCTTGTCACACAAATTTCAACAATTTTTATTGATCATAAAATTAAGGTGTGGCGAACTTCTGTGGTACATGGTAGATAGGTGGGTGAAGGCTAGTGAAAAATGTGAGATTTTTCCAATTCTAACACCTCTGAGACTCCTCACAATTATCAGGCTCAGTTCTTACTCTATCTCCACCCATCGCAATCCATGACACACAGTAGTAGACCTAGAGAAACAAAGTTAGCCATAAAAGCTATTGCCTATCGGTGAATTTTTCCTTTTTAAAAATGTCATTCCTCCACCAACTGGGATAGTAAGGAGTAATGAAAGCAACCTATCATTTACACACTTTAGTGGTCATTTATAATGACGCCAACTCTACAGGGCTATGATTATCACAAAAGAGCCATAGGATAAGCCAATTGTTAATTAAAATTGGATAACTAGTATCCGTTATGTCAAGGGCCATTTTAAAGATACACATTTCCCATGCTAGCTATCCATGGGGGGAGTATGAATTTTTTAAGTACAAATCAAAAGATTTTATGCAAATCATAAGATAGCCTAAATTGGAATGATTAAACAGATGGGAGATTAATAACTCATTACACACATCCCATGAGATATGATAGGATGTGTAGTACAATTGAGAAGATAGCCCGCAATAGTTGAAGGCCCCACCATATGTAGAGAGGAAGTAAAAAAACCACGTGGCATCCCTCTTTAACCTCGCCATCTCACTCAACCAAATCCATGCCACTAAAGGACCCGTCAAGTGGAACCACCTGTACCCATTAATACAAAAATTGTTAATCATCATTGAATATTATTTTCCTTTGTTCCACAAGGATGAAATCTTGTATAGTTATAGGTAACACCTCCATCCTCTTCCAACACTTGCATAAATTCTAATTGGACCCCAAGTTAGCCAGGTTATCGACAACTTGGTTACCTTCCTTGTAGATGTGATTCAAACATTTTCTATCCAATTTTGAAACCAAAAGGTTAATGTAAAGAAGAATGTCCTTGATATTCTAGCTAAGAAATCGGCCATGATTAAGAGAGTCAATCACCAATAAAGAGTCTCCTTCAATGTGCAGGTTTTTTATGCCTAAAGTGATAGAAATATCAATTCCCTTGAGAAGCACTCATGCCTTATCCATCATAGAAGAGTGGATACCAATTCCTCCAGCATATCACACAACCAAGTTGCCTTTGGAATCCCTAATGATACCACCAATGCTAGCCAAACCAAGATTCCCCTTAGCCATGCCATCAAAATTTAGTTTAAACCAATACACATTTGGGGTTTCTAGATAATGTTTACTCTAGCCATGGACTTGGAATCATTAAAGGAATTGGTCCCAAGATTGAGATTCCAGGATTTTTCCATTTTAATCTCCCACTTAGTTGGGGATTTTTCTAGAGGTTCCCATTTGTACAAGGAGATACTTTCATAGATAAGTCTAGACCCAGTTCCAAAGACTTCCTTGGGACTCCTTTCAATGTATCTAAAGATCCGATTGTTCCTTTCCTTCCAGAGACACCAGCATATGATAGGGGGAGTTTATCTCCATATTTCCATGGGAAGGGGATGTTGGAAAGGACTAGTCCAACCAGAAATAAAGGAATTTAAATCCTTATTTAGGGTCCAATGAATGGCCAAATTTTGAAAAGCCAGGTCCCAAACCTTAGCATCAAAGGGAGAATGTAGCAATAGGTGATCAATAGATTCTTCATTGCATTTGCATAAAATGCACCTGTTCATGATCATAAAGCCCCTTTTTTTCAGGTTGTATTGGGTTAGAGTCCTCTTATGACAAGCTATCCACTAGAAAAAAAATATTTTTGGAGTCAAGTGTCATTTCCAAACCTATTTCCAAATCCTGCTTTGACTGCCCTTGTCTGACAAAAGACCATAAGCTGTCCTAATAGATAGGTTGCCCTTACTTTCCAGAGACCAAAATAAATTATCTTCAAGATTAGATAAGGGGATTCTAGAGAGGGATAGATTCACTTGAAGGGAATTATCTAGGATTTTCAACTCGAGGGAGAGAGGACAACATAAGCCCAAGTCTTTCCAACTCTTGGCCCTAGGAGGACCATAAGGTAGTCATAGACCCTCGAGCCAAAAAAATGGTTGCAGGTGCCATGAGGTTTATAAACTCAAAATTGGCCAAGGGGGTTTCAAGAAGCCAAAGATCTTCCTAGAAACGGATATAATTGTCTCTACCTAGTTTCCAATGAAGATCAGATTGAATTAGCTTCCTCATTTTGTAGATATTATTCTAGGCTAGGGACCCGTGAGGGTGATCATTCCCAATACACTTGATAAGAGGGTTATTGTCTAGATATTTGGAATTCATTATCCTGAACTAGTCCTTTTTGTTTCTTAACTAGTCCCAACCAACCTTGGCTAACAAAGCTTTATTAGTAGCTTGTACCCTTCTAATGCCCAACCCTCCCCCAGATCTGGGGAGGAAAACTTTCTCCCAGCTGACAAGAGACATTTTCTTCTTACCCTCAGTGCCATACCAAAGGAAAACTCTATGAATATTTTCGAACTTCTTAGTAAAGTAATTGGGAATTTTGAACATGGATAGAAAATAGACAGGGATCCCCTAAAGGGAAGTATTGAGGAGCTACAATTTACTAGCATGACTCAGGAAGAAGCCTTTCCATCTAGCAAGTTTTCTCTGTATCTTTTCAAGAATAGTATTACAGAAAGTGGGAGTGACTTCCTTGACAGTGAGAGGGAGGCCCAAGTATGCCAAAGGAAATGAGGCACTCACACAACCTAAAAAAATTGTCACATATTACTATAGAGTAGGGGTGCAATTAAAAAAATAGATCATACTTTTATTATAATTGATACAATGACCTGAACAAGCCGCATAGAGATTGAGGCAGTTTTTCCATTTCCTAGCTTCCACCACCGAGGCCTTCCCAAATAACATAATGTCATCAATGAATTTTTGGATGGAATTCATTTTGAAACCTTTGATGGAGCCCTCCAATAGCATACAAGTAACATTATTGCTAAAAACATCAGCCACCATTATAAAAGATACGAGGAGAGGGGAACCACCTGATGAATGCCCCTACTAGCCGTAAAGAACCCATGAGGCACTCCATTGACCAAAGCAGAGTACCAAACTGTGGTGACACAGTCCAAGATGATTTTTATCACATTTTGATTAAAACAAAACCTATCAAGGACTTTAGGAAGAAATTCCCATAAAAATTTATCATAAGCTTTAGAAATTTCAAGCTTCAGAGCCATACTAGTATTATTATACCTATCCATAGAATGTAAAATTTCATGAGTGGATATAACTACATCCATGATATGGTGACCAGGGACAAAGCCCTTTTGGCTTGGGCTTATTATTTTGTCCAAGAGAGGTTTCAAGTGGTTCACCATAATTTTAGAAAAAATCTTATTAACAGTGTTACAAAGGCTAATGGGCTGGAAATCTACCATGGTATGAGGTTCCTCATATTTAGGCACAAGGGCAGTGAAGGTATGATTTAGTTGTTTGAGCAATTTTCCAGAATTAAAAAAATCTCGAGCCACCAAAGTCAGGTCCTCACCCATGATGCCACAAAAGATTTGAAAAAAGGTCAGGGGGTAACCATCGAGGCCAAGGGCTTTAAAAGCTCCCATACTAAACATAACAAACCTAACCTCTTCCAAAGTAACAACCCTCAAAATAGAAACATTGTCTTCAAAGGAAATGGAGTTAGGAGTGGGTTCCAATAACAAAGTAGTCAACGCTGGGTTGGGAGCCTCAAAGGGAGTAGAGAAGGCCCTTTGAAGTGGTTAGCAACCAAGAGACCAATCTACAAGGGATGGGACACCTCATCCCTTGCCTCATTTTCATCTTTTTTATTTTATTTCTTTTCCTATGTTTGAGGCCCAAAACATGAAAGAAAGAAGTATTCTGGTCTCCCTCAGTCAACCATTGTATTCTGGATTTCTGCTTCCAAAATATTTCTTCTTTCTTTAGTATTTTTTCCCATTCCTAACGTTTGACCCTTTCTTATCAACATGTCATCATATAGGTATCACCTTCCTCCATTCTCTTTTGTAACTTGTCAATCTTGTCAAAAACAACTTTTTTTAATGGAACACATCCCCAAGTACCCTCTTGTTCCATCCTTTAACCATATTTTTGATGTTTTTGAGCCTATGGAAGATCCAAAACATAGGGGAGCCATGCATAAGGATATTCCACCAGGTAGCAATCTTATTCCTGAAATTAGGATGAGAGTTCCACATGATCTCAAACCAGAAGGGGAACAAACCAACAATAGAGTGTTCATTTAGGGATAGTAGAAGGGGGTTGTGGTCCGAAATAGTCTGGGGCAGAGCCAACAGATTAGCATGAAGCAAGGCAGTCTAATTAGGAGAAAAAAGGTGTCTATCCAGATGGACCTGGATTAGGCCAGCCCTAAGGCATCTATTGGACCAATCATAAGACTAGCCCTACAAATCAACATCTACCAGGCCAGTACTGTTCAGGAAAATAGCCAGGTCAGACATGCTATCAGAGTAATCCATTAGCCCACCAAGTATATTTGATCATGTTTTTCTCTTGTCAAAAAATACTCTATTTCTTCATCTCCTTGTTATAACTAATACTTATATATTCTTCTTTTTATGGTTTTAATTCCCACTCTTGTTATTATTATAGATTTATTTTTATTCCTATATTTTATAATAAATTACCTTCTTAATTCTTCTTTTTCTCTAGATATTCCCTATCCAATTATTCATCTTCTGTTAGTCAAGGTTATTTTCTTATGTTTTTTTCTTGCTATATCTTAGTTTTGACACATCTTACAACTCCTTGAGCATATTTTCTAAGTAATTTCCTTTCAATTTTCACTCCTTTTTTGTGTTAAAAATAGATAGATTTTAACTTTTTGTACTAGATAATTCTGTAAATATTGTTGTAGTCTAATACAAATGACTAAACTATGACTTGAGTCACCATAGAAACTACAACTCTTCTTCTTTTCTTCTTAGCATTCATAGCATAATATTCCATTATTCCACACTTAGAGTAGGTGGTGTCATCTCTTCTCCTTTTTCCATGGAATATTCATATATTGCATCCTCTTATATAATTATTATAATGTAGTCTATTTTTTATTTGAAGGAAATTTAATTATAATCATGCATAATTTTAATTGTTCCTTGCATCTGGACTATATTTATTTATTTTTGTTTATAGGCGAGGGCCCCAAATATATCCCTCATTTTACCCAAGAAAAAATATTATAGCTCACTCAATTTTATTTTATGGGGGAGTAAACTATTTCACATGAGCACTGTATTAATGTCTCTAGGTTGAATTTTGGTAACCATGATTGTAGAGATTTCATTCTCCCAATCATTTAAATGTAGCCACTCCTCTATGTACATTATTATTATCTTCACAATGGTATTTGCACCATGGTTCATGATCCTCATCATCTCTTAGATTGAACAAAGTATATGGGAAATCATCTATCTCATGGTCATCACATTCATTATATATTATGTAGCAGATGTTTCCTATATTCCTACAAGCTAATTATAGATTAGTGTTATGTGCCATATCCCTTTTTCTCCTTTTAAATTATTGAACATTTATTTTGTAGGTGGTATTCTTCTAAATAATAAGTACACCAAATTTTCTTCCTCTATATTAGTGGATTTATTAGACTATTTTTCCCTAACTAGTATATATCTTGCTTGATCTTAAACTATTTGAACTCCAATATCATCATCTCTAATTTCTTCCTTTCTATCTCCTTATTCTTTATTCTCCAAGATTATGCCTCTATTTTTCATGCAAATACTACCATTCTTGATTATCTATCAAAGATTCTTTCATCTAATAAAATTATATTATCTATTAGTAGATGAAACACAAACTAACTTTTTGATTTCTTTGATAGTTTTTCATCCATTTTCCTTACTACACTAAATTTGTGGTCAAATTATTTGACTATTTCTCCCTCTTTCTATGTAATTTATTTCATCTTATTGATTCTCTCTAATAGAATCCTAGGAGACCCAAAGTTAGATAAAAACACATCCTTTATCTCTTACCATTCCTTATAACATTGAAAAAAAATCATATACCATTTAAAGGCATCATTCCTTGGGGTTCTAACAAAATAACAAAGTCTAGATTAATTAATCTTGGTTGTATTTATTTTCCAAACTAATTGCAATACAAATATATGTTCAGAGGTTTTAGTATTATCTTTTTAAAAGACCTTGGTAATTTCATGTTTAGAATAATGTCCTATGGTTATTCTCTAAAAAAAAATTTAGATTACATGAATCAAAATCGGGTATCCACCCCCTATAAACTGCGGTGCGCCTAGTAAATTTTTTTCATGTGACCAATGACATTGGCATGAAACACCCTCTGATACCACAAGGACGGTGGGAGACTAGACCTCATGACCTCTTTCTTGCAATAAGATGCTTTATCCAATCGAGCTAGGTCCACCACCCTGGTTATTCTCTAGAATTATTTGAACTAAGGAAGGGTTACTTTATCTTTCATTGTGGACTACATTCCTTTAACTTGTGTTCCTTATATATTCTCTCATTTACTAATTTTCTTGCATAATTAATTTCATTCAATATTTTCCTCTTCCTTTATCCCTTTCGAATCTAATCTCAAATAACTTGATCCCTAATATCTCTAGACAATCTCTTATAGAATCTTTACATTGGTTCTCTCTTGTTTGAGTTGATTCACTATAAATCCCTTCCAAAATGAATCTTCTTGTATTATTTGGAACAAGGTATGACTCTCAGTCTAGGAGGTTCACCTCTTTATATGAATATTTTAATTTGGGGAGTTCAACTATAGCCCCTATGGATAGATCCTTAAATCCATATAAGTCATATAATCTACTTCAGCTGTGAAGGTCCACTCACCTAGGTTTAGTAGAGCTTGAAGTGTAGGGAGTCATCAACCATATAGGTTAACTCCATTCATTGGTTAAAAAATGTTGCAAGTCTGATCATAGAGCCCGACGTCCTCTTAGGATTTCTAACCTGCATTTTTGAGACCCAACATGCGGGACCCCATTACTTGGCACATTTGTAATGAGGGTGGTCTGGTGCCACTTTTGGAGAATCTTGTGGGCCATGATGAGTGTTTGTCGACCTAGTTTGCTGGTTCATGGAAGGATAGGAGGGTCACCATGGGTGGCATCTCGTTTGAGGTGAATGAAGAGGTTATTGGAAAGGCAATGGGCCTCTCCTGTGATGGAAAGAAATATAAAAAAAACACCAAAATGCAAGACTTGGAGAGTGTCAATGCCTTCTTCAAAGGTGATGAGAAGCCAGTTCAGAAGCAGTTTGGTTTTGATCGCGAGGTGTTTCCACAACCCCTAGACAAGGTGTGTCTTGCTTTAATGAAATATGTTACTTTAGAATTTTGGTTCAAGGTGTTTTATTTTTACCATTTTCCACCGTTAAACCACTTTAGGCACAAGATGACCCTTAGCTTTCCATTTTTTCTACTCACCACTCTGGAAAATTTGGTTAAAGAAACCCTAGAGGCTGCCCCTCTCAACCCAGATGAGACACCCCCTTTACCTTTGCATCAATGCATTATCTTTAGGTTCTACCAATTTCATCTTACTTTGTGCCCACCCAAACCCATCTCTGTTGTGTGTGTTGAGGAGTTGGAAGCCCCTAATGTGGCCCCTATTAATCCTTCCCCTGCTCCCTCTGAGGGTTCTAAGAGGAAAACCCCCACTCTTGAAATTGAGCCTATTTCTGAACTTAAGCCCAAACCCCTTTCTAAAAAGAAAAAATGCATGGCCGGTTTAGCCTAGTTGAATGTGGTCGCCGGGTTATGTGAGCTAAAAAATAAACCCATCAAGAAGGGAAACAAACCCATTTCTAAGAAGAAGGGAAAAAAGTTTCTTAGAGCTCGACAATATTATTGCCCTCTGACAATGAAGGTAGGAGCGCTAAGGACAAAGACTCCAAGGGTGATACCATGGTGGTTGTGAGTGTTGAAGTGGGGATGGAAAAAACTAGTGTGAGGAGGTCCCACTGAATGGAAAAGAAAAAAAAGGTACCCTAGTTGATGAGATTTCTAGCGACTCAGAGTAGATCGACGGTAGGACTGAAGGAAAAAATGACACTGGTGAAGAGATGAATGAAGGGTTTGTGGAAGGCACTAGAAATTTTCCAGACATGAAAAAGGGCTTAAGGAGGCCTCCACTCACTCCTTTGACCCTAAAGATTGTGGGGAAGAGAAGATAGTGAGTGGGAAGGGTAAGAACGAGGACCCCAGTGCATTGCAGGACTAGGTTGCTAAACTGGAGCATAAATTCTTAGGCTTGGCCTGGTTCACGGTTAAGATAATCCAAAGATCTACTATCACTCTATCTGATGTCATCAACGAGGAAGTGGATAAAAATTCTGAGGGAGAAGGACCCAACTGGATTGGGGATGATGTGCTAAATCTCCTAGTCCAGAGATGGGAAAAATGTAGACAGTTAGTGTTCGGGTCTGGGTGGTACTGGTATTCTACTGTTAATGTGTTGTGTTTGTGTCCTATGTCCATTGTTTTTGGTTATAGAATTTTTGATAATGTTTTAAACTAGTTCCTCTTTGTCCCTCTGAGCTCTCCATGTAAAGGGTAAAACACCTTGTAAATGTTGCTTACATTATAAAAAAATATATGATTATTTCTATAAGAAAATGAAATGAACACTTCTATATAATATTTTTGTGAAATTGTGAAGCTAAGATATTAAAATAATTGGAAAAATTTACAGAGATAGAAAATATGTTTGAAAAATAAAATAATTTTCAAAGTACTATAAAAAAAAGAAATTCAACTTCTAAAATTTAGATTAGAAGTGCATTAAAGATACCAAGAATATGGAAGAAGAAACAAATTTTAATAGATTTTTAGTAAAAATTTAGAAATTATAAAAATATAATGTTTAATCATGGATTGAATGTCAACATATTACCTAAAAGAGTTTGGGAATAATTAAAAAAACCAAAACTCTATGACACCCCTTACAACATTCCCTTGTAGATGGTACACCTTTTAGTATGTTTAGGACTTGGATAAATATACAACTTGAGAGGAATTAAGAAGAAAGTATATTTTGAAGTAATAGAGATGAAAGAACCTTTTGATACATTCAAAACTATATTGATCTTAGAATGGATAGTGAATTTTAATGGGACAAAAGAATCCTACCAAAAAAAATATTATTATTTGATAATGAAAAATTAATCCATATACCTCTATAACCTAATATAAGTAATGCATACATAGAATAGGTAGTGCAAGAGGAGAGTGAAGAAGAATTTTAAAGGAATTACATTCAAGTTGAGATACTAATCAAAGAAACTATGCAAAAAAATTATTTAGAAGGAGAAATCACATTAGATAGCAACAATTGTAGCATTGAAAAAAAATATGTTATGGACATTTGGATTTGGGTTGATCCATAAGTTAGATCAATAAAAATAATAGATTTAATAAGGGTCTATTGCCTAAGTAAAATCAAGAAAACTATTTCTTTGTTATTGCAAATGATGATAACCCAACACAAAACATAAAATCTAAAGGATACAATGGAGAAAAATAACTTGATAAAATTTAATGACATTTGAATAATACATCATGTGGTACTTATCATATCAAGATTCCTTGTTACTTTGGAGAAGGAGATCTATTGACATATCTAGAAAGTATGTAAAAATATTTGGAGAAGAAGATATAAGGCTAGAAGTCCTTCAAGTACTCTAATATTTAGTGTGGAAAGTTGGTGGTACACTCATAGGTATAATACTCCCACTTGGAAATAATTTATATTTCTTGTAAAAAATAGATATTTATCAAAAGAGGGTGATGTAGGAGTATCCAAGCTCACAAGCAATCCTGCAGCACCAAAAATATATTTTCTTTTCATGTTCAGTATTTTTCTTTTTTGGTGTAGGTTTGAGCTTCATGAGGATATTGTAAAATTTTGTAAGGATATGATTATTTATTTGTGAGGACTTCATTTCATACATCAATTTCAAACAGAGTGTTTAATGTGATTTGCAAAATTGCATAATTTGAAGGTTCTAGGGATTGAAATGGTCTGTTTACCATAGTGGAAGGGGATTTTGAAGGAAATTAATTAAAATTAATTAATTTTCTCAATTTGGATGCCTAGGGAAGTGTGCATAAGACAAGTGACTCTTGGCATTCCATTTTGGTCTTATTCTTTCAATTTTAGTTCCTAAAATTGAGAAAAAAATAAGTAATTTTTGGAAATCAAATCAATGACTTCAATTTCCAATTTTTTGAACACTCCCGAAGACTAAGAGGGGGGTGAATCATTATAAGTTCAAAACATAAACCCTTTTGGAACTTAGAAACTCTTTATCCCAATACAAACTTCTTAACTCAACAAAAACCCATAAGTAGATTAGCCAAAAGATATTACAGTTTAAGCCTTCAACAACTTGAACAAAGAAAGATATAGTTCTAACTCTAATAAGATCAATAACAATGAGAAAGAAAAAGAGAATAGACACATGCACAAGGAGACACCATATTTACAAGGAAAAATTAGGGAAAACCATGATAAGAGTTAACTCACAATACAAAGGCTCACTACCAAAAAGGCTTGCACGAAGGTTCTCTACCTTAGAGAAAGATACAAAGGACTTGCAACACTGAAGTACCAACCAACTCTAGGAGAAAGATACAGAGGACCTGATGAGATTCACTATCTCAGAGCAAGATACATATAGTTTATAAGAGATTACAATATTTTTCAACAATTCTTTGTGCTAACTGAGGAATTAAAAGAACTATTGATCTTTCTTTTCACACATTTAAGAACTATCTCTACTAGATAGTCAATACAATTCACACACACAATTCTTCAATTTTTTACACTTCTCCATCTTGTTACCTCTAAAATGATCTTACATTTATATCCACTACAACAATTCAAAACTTCAATTAGGTCACCCAAAAGAAGATACACAATGAATTCAACAAGTCAACCACCAAATCATAATGTAGTGCTATCTTGATGATAGAGAGAACCAAAAAACCTTATTACATCTTCCAATGTGATTCAAAAAAATTCACACATTGGCACACATCAACCTAAGTTGACATCGAGGAAACGTGTAGATGAAACTCTTAAGCACATAACTAGTCATCTCAAAATCATACTTCTAATTGAATTTACTCAAGGTGGTTCTAACCAAGATAGGTCAAGACCAAAATCTAACTTAACACATCTTGAATTTCTAGAGAAAAAACCCCAACACATTACACAAGCAAAGGAACAAGCCTTGTCGGCTAGATATCTACAAATAACCCAAAAAGCCAACTTAAGACACAATGCAACACTAAAGAGGAAAATTAGCATCATGATGATCACATGGGGATGTTCCTTTAATATACAATAACATTTTATACCCTTCTTTCATATTGTCATGCCAAATTAGCAACCACCACAAACCAAACAAAAAAAATACTCCATCTAGGAAGCACAAAAGTCATAACTAGAAGATATAACATTAACATATTAGCTTGCAGACCACTTCATCACATGAAAATATAATTGAGACACATCATAGACATTGAGAAAACATTCACCAAGTCATAGAAGTAGAGAAATCAATGTGAATTATTTCTCGAACCAGTCTAGGCAACCAAAAACACGACCAACAATATTGCCAACCTTTTGCAATTCACAGAACTCTCCTCGAAAACACGAGTGACAACAAAAGATAGGAGTACAATTTCCACAAGGAACTAACATTGAATCCCAAACTATAAGACCAAAACTTCAATAATGGAGGAATGTAGAGCATTCTCCTAGACAAAATTTAATGTAGCTTCCTAAATTAGAAACACTTAAGTACGCTGCAGAGGCCATATCTTTCTTTCAACAACACATACTTCATTAGGAACATCAAGAGACAACAAAATAAATATTGTATACCTTTAGTAATATCTCTTCATTATCAATCATGCTTCTAATCCTCATCTAAATATATCGTTATAAAAACAGCTCTGTTGATAGCAATAATGCACTATACGACTTTTCTTTGCATGGAGCAAGGCATGACATCCAACCATAAACTTCAAAAAACATAAGATAAGGCATGAAAAACATTCATTAACTTCAGAAAATATTCTTAGAGAAGGCATGGCATCCAATGATGAACTTCAATAACCCAACAAAATCAATGACAATCAATGCCGACTACAAGAACATCATTACCAACTAATGTCAACAAACTCACACAAATATCCTCAAGTGTTGACATCAATTACAACCAACAATAAAAAATCTCCTCAAGTGTTGACATTAATGACAACCACTTCCAACAATATCCCCCTTTGACATTGATGGAAACAAACATTTCTCACTCTTCCCCTTTGATATCATGGACAAAGGGCCATACACACCTACTTACAATAGTACATTTTTTGAATTTAGGAACAAAGGGAAAAATGATAGTTAATTGAAGTAGTAGCACATTCTCCCCCTTTGATCAACAACACTTTTTTCGATTCTTACACAAATGCAACAAAAATACCCTTACTACCAACTCCCCCTGAGTGGGAGCACACATCAATCTAGGAGAAAAGGATATGTCATGAATTCCCCCCCCCCCCTAGAAAGATGCACCATCTATGCATCTAGTTAGAACAAGGTGGGGTAGTAACCCTCAACTTCTGTCATAGATACTCAAAAGTATCCTTTGAAAGTGCCTTGGTAAAAATGTTTGCACTCTGATCCTTGGTAGGCACTACTCCATTCTTACTTCATGTTCTACAACCTTCTCTCTTAGAAAATGGGATTGGATGAAATGTGTTTAGTCCTTGAATGCATTACCAGAGTCTTGGAAATATTAATGACACTTGTTTTGTCACCCAAAATAGGAATAGGTTCATCATAAACCACCTTCACATCCTTCAAGGTTCACTTCATCCAAAGCACTTGAGTGCAACATATTGTTGCAACAATGTATTCAGCTTTTGTTGTGGACAAAGACATAGTCTTTCTTTTTACTGAACCATAAGACCAATCTATCCCCCAAAAAGAATGCACTTCCACTTGTAATTCTCTAATCATCAACACAACTTTCCCATTCAGCATTAGTATAGACACTTAGAGAAATTTTGATCCTTTTTATACCATAGGCCATAATTCTAAGTTCCTTTCAAATATTTGAATATTTTTTCATAGCTTTTTCATGAGATTACATAGGATTGGCTTAAAATCTAGTAACCAAATATACTGCATGCATAATATTAGGTCTAGAAGAAATTAAGTATAGTAAACCTCCAATCATAGACCTATAAATATTTTGATCAACTTTCAGAGACACATTAGATTTTCTTAAGTGACAACCAGTCATCATAGGAGTACCCACTAGTTTTGAATCCTCCATACCAAATTTCTTCAACACATCCTTGAAAAATTTAGCTTGAGAAATGAAGATACCATCATCTTGCTAAATAATTTGAATCCTAAGGAAGAAGGATAACTCACCAATCATTTACATCTCAAATTATTTTTGCATCTCTTCTGTAAAATTTTTACACATATAATCATCTCCACCAAAGATGATATCATCAAAATATACAACCACAATCAGTAACTTGTCTTCCTAAACCTTAATATATAGATTACTATTTGCATTAACTTTCTTGAATCCTTGTTGAAGTGGGTACTTATCCAATCTAGCATACCAAGATATGGGAGCTTTCTTGAGTCTACAAACCATGTTTGGATTCTCTGATAATTGGAAACCATCTAGTTGCTCAATACATACCTCTTCATCTAGATCACCATTCAAGAAAGTTGACTTGACATCTATTTGATATAATTTTAAGTTATTATGAGCATCAAGAGTAAGAAACATCCTTATTTCTTCCATTCTAGCTATTGGAGAAAAAGCGTCCTCAAAATTAATTCCTTAAACTTATGAATTGTTGGAATATGTGCCTCAATTCTTACTGTCATAGAACTCCTAAAGAGCAAAGTTGCTGTGACACTGTTCTAAATATGGTTGATAGGTTCATGTCGCCATGATAGGGTTCATGTCTTGCCAAAGAGACTATCACTGTGACTCTCTGAGTTCGACATGATCTTTTGGTGATCGGAAGAACTCTGGGCGACAATTGATCTCATCGGTGTAACTTTCCGGTCGCAGGGAGATGTCTCGGCAAAAGTCTTGAGTCTTTCCGACAGATGTTTTTGGGCCAACTTTGGAAGCTCGATGAAACATCACGACAAAATTCTCATGTCTTATCGATAGACTGTATCCTTGTGGTGACTTTGCGGTAACTGAAAGACTTCGTTGAGAAGTCTTAGCGAAAGTCATAAGTCACGCCGACGGGAGAGGTCACATTGTCTTCACGGTGACAAAAAGTTTCGCTAGGATGTCTTACCGAATGTCATAAGTCACACCAACAGAAGTCTTTAGGTTATCTTTGGGTGCTCAAAGAAACGTCTTGGCAAAGGGCTTATGTCTTGCCAACTCGGTAAGACATGATGGAGCTCAGTGAAACGTCATGGCGATAGGCACGAGTCTTGGCGACAGTGTGACATTCGGTGGAAGTTCTGCTTCGATGTGAGTCTCGCCGAAGAGCGTTAGTCATGCTGAATGGCTCACGCCGACGTGACTTGAAGTTTTCGACAAAAGGTCTTGGCGAAGACGTAGTGTCTATCCGATAGACTGTTTGCTCGCTGAGACTGGTGAATTCGTTTTGTGTCTTGCCGATAAGGGAAATCCTTGCCGATAGGATCATATTGGACATCGTTGGTTTTGGTATAACCTGTTATAGTTGTTATAGCATCTTTCCGACTCGGGGAAGTTATAGCGATGACGTTAGAGAAACTATGTGGCATTGAGGAGACACTGTGTGTGTCTCACCGATATGCCAATAGAGTTGAACGCTCTTGACTAGTCTGATCGTCCTATGTGGAGCATCATGGGCCAATCATAGGAAGCAGTTTTAAAACATGACAACAATAGTTTTTATGCATCAGTTGCATCGCTGAAAAAAACTGCATGCAGGGAAAAATCAAGACTCGAATGGAAACTGCCTTTGGTTGGCAATGGCGGGTAAGAATGCACCGTTGGAAAATCAGAAAGAGATTGTTTAAAGCAGATCAATTCTATTATGAATAGGGTGATGATTTTATTGAATTGGATGAGAGCTTTTCTAAGAGAGTCTGAACAGTGAGAAGAAGCTATTGAGAACTAAACACCAAAAAGTTGTCTTTCTGATTGTATGTAATATTTTGTTGTTGAAATACAAAGAGAGTCAACTTGGTGTGGTTGGTTTTTTCCCGTAAGGGTTTCCTACGTAAATTTGTTGTTCGCTGTCTTTGAGTATCTTATCTATTTCTATAAATCTTTCATATGTGTCTCAATTAGATTGTAATTTGAAAATTAAAAGTACTGTCTGGTTACTCCCCTGTGGTTTTGACGTTAGGAAAGTTGTTTTTGCACCTCTGCTTTCCTTACAAATGGTATCAGAGCTTGGCCAGTTGTGTTGTCCTTGTGAGTGGGTTGGGTTTTTTGTGTTAAATCCTTTTTAGTGGGAGTCTGGTAGAGATCTGTTAATTTAATTGCAAATTGAGATGGCAAGCACATCCAGTAGGATGGAAATAGAGAAATTTAATGGTAGCAATTTTGAGATGTGGAAACTCAAAATGGAAGATATGTTAGTTGATCGAGATCTTTGGACGACTATGTCTGGAACAATGCCTCAAGGCATGAAACAAGAGGATTGGGACCTGTCTGATAGAAAATCAAAAGGGATGATAAGGCTCTGTTTAGCTGACTTTGTTCTTCTGAACGTGCATGAAGAAAAGACTGCAGCCTCTCTGTGGACAAGACTAGCTGCTATTTATCAAGGCAAGTCCTTGGTGAACAAGCTGTTCTTGAGGAAGAAGCTGTACAACTTGAAGATGCAGGATGGAGTTGGTGTTGCTGATCACTTGAATGCTTTCAATATGCTGATTGCTTAGTTAGCATCTATTGGTGTGAAGATAGAAGAAGATCGCTGCATGCTACTGTTATGTTCTTTGCCTGATTCATGGGATCATCTGGTGATGGCTATTGAGAGTACAACATCCTCATTCAAGATGCAAGATGTTGCTTCTTTGTTATCAGAAGAAATGAGAAGGAAATCTTCTGAGATGGAAAAGGAGGCTCTGGCTGTCAGAGGTAGATCAAAGGAGAAAGGCAAGAAGAAGGACAAGAAGTCCATATCGAAATCAGAAGGGAGATCAAAGTCTCCTTGAAATAAGTCAAAGGTGAAGTACTAGAACTGTGGGCAACCTGGTCATGTCCAAAAGGACTGCAAGGAGGAGAAAAAGAAGAAGAACTCTTCTGGAAATGATTCTTCTCATAGTGATGCAGACATCTTTATTGCAGCTTTGGCTACACGGGCATTAGATGATGTATGGCTGATTGATTTTGGAGCATCTTTCCACATGACATCTCATAGAGAATGGTTCATGAAGTATGAAGAATACAATGGTGGAAAGGTGTACTTGGCAAGTGATTCATCTTTGGAAATTGTTGGTCATTGAAGAGTCAAAATTCAATTCCCTGATGGAAGAGTGAAGGGAATCAATGATGTGATGCATATACTAGGTCTGGCTCAAAACCTACTTTCTGTAAGTAAGTTGAATGATATTGGAGTGTAGGTCACGTTCTCTGGAAATGGCTGCAAGATGACTAGAGGCTCTATGGTGCTGGCTAGGGGTGCTCGAATTGGTACTCTGTACAAGCTGGATGCACAAGTTATTCAATGCAATAGTGTCTCTGCAAAGTCACTTAAGGCTGCTCATGAAGAAAAGAAGGAAAACGTTCCTGATGGTGTAAACTCCATGGAGATTAAACTTCCAGTAGAGAAGACTATGCTTTGGCATCATAGGCTTGGCCACATTGGTGAAAAAGGTTTAAAAACCTTGAAAAATAAAAATCTTGTAGAAGGGCTTGAAGATTGTAACCTTGAATTTGATTTTTGTGAACATTGCATATATGGAAAGCAACACCGTGTTTCATTTTATTCCAATCCTCACAAAACTTCTAGTTTGCTTGATTATATACATTCGATGTGTTTGGTCCAATGTTCCTTCTTTGTCTAAATCAAGATACTACGTGTCATTTATTGATGATTTCTCAAGAAGAGCATTTGTATATTTTTTGAAAAGTAAATTAGAAGTGTACAGTCGATTTAAGGAATTTGAAAACCTTGTAGAAAATCAGACTGGTAGAAAAATAAAGTGTTTAAGGACTGACAATGGTGGTGAGTTCTATTCAGATGAATTCAAAAGGTACTATAAAGATCATGGGATCAAAAGACATAAGACTACACCTTATACTCCATAGCAAAATGGAGTTGCTAAAAGGTTCAACAGAATGATAATGGAAAGAGCACGAAGTATGTTGAGCAGTGCTGGCCTGGAGGAGAAGTTCTGGGCTGAAGCAGTCTCTACAACATGTTACTTGGTAAATCGCTCTCCGAACTCTGCTCTTGTTGAGAAGACGCCTTTGGAAGCATGGTCTGGAAAGAAGCCCTCTCTGAGACATTCATGTCTTTGGCTGTGAGGCATATGCATATGTGCCATTTGAAAAAAGATCTAAGTTGGAAAACAAAGCTGTGAAGTGTATCTTTATTGGCTACAACGCTGGAATAAAAGGATACAAGCTTTGGAACTCTGATACTGAGAAGGTTTTGCACAGCAGAAGCATTATCTTTCATGAGCTGAAACCTTCTACATTGGATTTGTAGTCAGAGAAGAAATCAAAAATGAAAAGGATGTAGCAGCAATTCCTCAGACACCAGATAAGGAGGAATTGAAAAATTAAAATGTACCTGACACTGAGGAGAGCTTGAGCAGTTCTGAAAGTTCTGAAGATGATGAAGAACCACCTCAGCCAGCCTGTGAGGAGGTCAACTTGTGAAAGAAAGCAACCTGAAAGGTATGGGTTTTCTTTAATAGAGTCTACTTGTGCCTATGTTTTAATTTCTAGCATTGATGAACCTAGGACTGCAAAAGAGGCATTTAAAATGTCTGATTCAAACTCTTGGTTGGAAGCCATGAATGAAGAAATGGCATCATTAGAAAAGAATGACACTTGGAGTTTGGTTCTATTGCCTAAAGACAGAAAATCTATAGGCTACAAATGGATATTCAAAAAGAAAATTGGTCTGAATGGCAGTGTAGAAAAATATAAATCAAGGCTGGTTGCAAAAGGTTATTCCCAGGTAGAGGGAATTGACTATGGAGAAATCTTTTCTCTTGTAGCTAAGATGACATCCATTAGATTCCTTTTGTCACTTGCATCAGCATATGATTTAGAGATTGAACAGGTGGATGTGAAAACAACATTTCTTCATGGTGATCTTGAAAAAGAAATTTATATGTCCCAGCCAGAGCACTTTGTGGTAAAAGGTAAGGAAAGGCTGGTTTGCAAGTTGAAGAAATCTTTGTATGATTTAAAACAGTCTCCTAGAATGTGGTACCAAAAGTTTGACATGTTTGTCTTGTCTTTGGGATTTGTAAGATCAAAATGTGATCACTGTGTGTATTACAAAGCTGAAAGTGATCAAATTCTTATTATTGCTCTGTATGTTGATGATATGCTGTTTATAGGCAATAGTAAGCTAATGATTTCTGATCTTAAGTCTTAGTTGTCTACAAAGTTTGAGATGAAAGATCTTGGTGCAGCAGGGTACATTCTAGGAATGGAAATAACCAAGGACAAAAAGAATAGGAAGCTTTGGCTCAGTCAGAGTAAATATGTCATGACTGTTCTAGAGAGATTTTGTATGACTAAATGCAAGAAGCTAGTTGTTCCAGTTACACAGGGAATGAAGCTATCTGTTGAGGATTGTCCGAAATCTTCTTCTGAGATGGAGGACATGACTAGTGTGCCTTATGCAAGTGCAGTTGGAAGTCTCATGTATGCTATGGTCTATACAAGGCCAGACATTGCTCAAGCAGTGGGAGTTCTTAGTCGTTTTATGGCTAATCCAGGAAGAACACATTGGGATGTTGTGAAGAGAGTGTTTAGATATCTGAAGGGCACTTCAGACTATGCTTTGTGTTACCATGGTAACTTGGTTGAATCACAGAAGACTCTCAACATTCAAGGTTATGTAGATTCTGATTGGGCAGGGGACATTGACAGCAAAAGATCCACCAGTGGATATATTTTCATGATGAATGGTGGTGCAGTGAGTTGGATGAGCAAGTGGCAAGCTGTAGTCGCTTTGTCTACTACAGAGGTAGAATACATGGTAGCCACTCATGCTTGTAAATAAGCAATCTAGTTAAAACATTTTTGTTCTAACATTGGCTTTAATGCAAAAAAAATTACTATCTACTGTGACAGCTAGAGTGCTATATGTTTAGCAAAAAATCCTACTTTCCATGCCAGGACGAAACATATAGATGTACAGTATCATTTTGTATGAGATATGGTGGAGGATGGGAAGGTCTCTTTGGAGAAAGTGGATACTCTAGAGAATGTTGCAAATGCATTGATGAAGCCTGTGAGCACAAACAAGTTCTGTTGGTGTGCCAGTTCAATGGGCCTCTTGGCCCATGAATCTTAGTAGTTTTGTTATGCTCTGGAGGTGTTAGTAAGATCTTCGTCAAGTGGGAGCTTGTTGGAATATGTGCCTCAATTCTTACTGTCATAGAAATCCTGAAGAGCAAAGTTGTAGTGACACTATTCAAGTCTGAGCGATAAAAACTGTTCTAAATCTAGCTGATAGGTTCATGTCACCATGACAGGGTTCATGTCTTGCTGAAGAGACTATCGCTGTGACTCTCTGAGTTTGGCATGATCTTTTGGTGATCAGAAGAACTCTGGGCGACAGTTGATCTCATCGGTGTAACTCTCGGGTCACGAGGAGATGTCTCGGCGAAAGTCTTGAGTCTTGCTGACAGATGTTTTTGGGCCAACTTTGGAAGCTCGATGAAATGTCACAGTGAAAGTCTCATGTCTTACTGACATAGTGTATCCTCGTGGTGACTTCACGGTAACTAAAAGACTTCGCTGAGAAGTCTTAGCGAAAGTCATAAGTCATGCCGACAGGAGAGGTCACATTGTCTTCGCGGTGACAAAGAGTTTCGCTGGGATGTCTTAGCCAATGTCATAAGTCACGCCTACAGAAGTCTTCGAGTTATCTTTGGGCACTCGGAGAAACGTCTTGGCGAAGGGATTATGTATTTCCGACTCGGTAAGACATGATGGAGCTCGATGAAATGTCATGGCGATAGGCACGAGTCTTGGTGATAGTGTGACGTTCGGTGGAAGTTCTGCCTTGATGTGAGTCTCGCCGAAGAGCGTTAGTCATGCCGAATGGCTCACGCCGGCATGACTTGATGTTTTCGATAGAAGGTCTTGGTGAAGACGTAGTGTCTTGCCAATAGACTATTTTCTCACTGAGACTGGTGAATTTGTTTTGTGTCTCGCCGATAAGGGAAATCCTTGCCGATAGGATCGTATTGGACATCGTTGGTTTCGGTATAACCTGTTACAGTCATTATAGCATCTTGCTGACTCGAGGAAGCTATAGCGATGACGTTAGAGAAAATCTGTGGCATCGAGGAGACACTGTGTGTGTCTCATCGATGTGCCAATAGAGTTGAACGCTCTTGACTAGTCTGATCGTCCTATGTGGAGCATCATGGGCCAATCACAGGAAGCAGTTTTAAAACATGACGACAGTAGTTTTTATGCATTAGTTGCATCGCTGAAAAAACTACATGCAGGGAATAATTAGGACTCAAATGGAAACTGTCTTTGGTTGGCAATGGCGGGTAAGAATGCACTGTTGGAAAATTAGAAAGAGATTGTTTAAAGCATATCGATTCTGTTATGAACAGGGTGATGATTTTATCGAATTGGATGAGAGATTTTTTGAGAGAGTCTGAACAATGAGAAGAAGCTACTGAGAACTGAACACCAGAAAGTTGTCTTTCTGATTGTATGTAATATTTTGTTACTGAAATACAAAGAGAGTCAGCTTGGTGTGGTGGGTTTTTTCCCGTAAGGGTTTCCCACGTAAATCTGTTGTTCACTGTCTTTGAGTATCTTCTCTGTTTCTATAAATCTTTCATATATCTCTCAATTAGATTGTAATTTGAAAATTAAAAGTACTGTCTGGTTACTCCCCTATGGTTTTGACGTTAGGAAAGTTGTTTCTGCACCTCTACTTTCCTTACATGAATAGCCCTTGTAAACCGATCAAAATTTGTTTCTTACCACTTCCCCATTTTCATTCAACTTATTTTAGAACACTCACTTTGTTCCTATCACATTCTTATTAGCTGGTCTGGGAACTAATTCCCATGTCTAATTCTTCTCAATTTGATTTAGTTCTTCTTCCATTTCCTTTATCCAATTATTATCTTTGCTAGCATCAACAAAGTTTTTGGGCTCTACTGTTGATAATAAGCACAAGTTTCCTTGTTTGGTTGCTTTGCAAAATTTCTTCTTGTCAGCACACCTTCATTTTTGTCTCCAATGATTTGACTTGGAGAGTGGTTCTTCTACATATATTGTGTTGGAGTCTTGAGATTCTTCAATGGAAATTGAATTCCTTTTCTCCTTTCTCTTCTATTTCTTCTTCTTCTTCAATTTGGGGAAGCATATCGAATCCATAAACCTCATGTTCATGTGATATTTGATACAAGTCTTCATCTACCTTGACATTTTCACTTTCAATCATCTTTCCTAATCTCTTGTTGTAGAATATGTATTCCATTCTCCTAGTTGAGTAACCAAGAAGGATTCCATCATCACACCTTGAATCAAACTTTCTAAGATCTCCTTCATCTCTTTTGATATAGCATCTAATCCCAAATATTATGAAATATCTAATAATGGGAGGTCTTTGATACCACAACTCATAAGGGGTCTTATTGTTATTGACCCTGAACTACACTCTATTAAGAAAATAGAAAATAGTACGTATTGCTTCCTTCCGATACATATCCAACAGTTCAACATCTTTCATCATTGTCCTAGCCATTTCTTGAATTGTTCTATTCTTCCTTTCTACAACCCATTCTACTGAGTGATTATAGGAGCAAATAGATGTCTCCTAATGCCATGATATTCACAAAAAAATTTAAACTCATATGAAGTGAATTCACCTCCTCTATCTTACCTTAAACATTTGATCTTTGTATCCATTTCATTTTCAATTCTGCATAGGTAAGTGTGGTTCAACTCTATGGAATTGAAACAAAGCACTCCTTGCTTTTGAGACTAGTCTTAGTTTGCTTTTTCATCTAACATTATTTACATTAAGTGTTTCTAGGCTTTGTTATTCTAGGCATATCTCTCACTGCATGAGAGGAACTGATCTTCACCATATTTTCAATGTTGATGTGCCCCATCCTTTTGTGCCACAATCAACATTCTCTGAACTAAGCCAATGCACAAATTCTTCCATTAGCCTCCTTTAGATGATAGGAATTACCATTTGTCCTTCTTCCTTCAATAACAAGCCTTCTAGAACCTTCCTTTTTTATCTAACATCCATTAGCATGAAAAGTAAGATTGTATCCTTTTCTACACATTTGATTGAAACTTATGAGATTATGTTTCAGACCTTTGACATAGAGGACATCTTCAGTTCTATTCTTCCCATCAATTGTTAAATCATCTTTTCCATAGATTTTTGTTGAATTATCATCACCAAACTTAATAGCTCCACCATTGACCTTCTTGAGAATGATGAACTTAATTTTATCACTATTCATGTGGTGAGAACACCCACCATCAATCATCTAAGCATTTTCCTCTTCCTTTGCATGAAAGGAAGTCCATACTGCCATTGATCTTTTATTAACCTTTCCATTATGTAAGGTACCAAACCTTTGAAATTCTCCAATGTTATTCTTTTTTCCTTTGAGAGCCATAAATATATTTTCTTCATTTGAATCATTATTTTCATCTTTATAGGAACAACGAATCTCCTTAGAATATAATCCTCTTTTTATTTTCTCTCTTTTGTTATAATCAACACATTCTTTATAGGGACATTTAGATGCAAAATTACCAATTCTTCTATAATTGAAACACTTGAAAGAAAACTTACATTTGTACTTGTCAGTGCCTTTCTTTAATCTTCTCACAAAGTTTTCTTCAACTTCATGTCATAGTCATAATTTTAACCAACATCATCTTCAATCTTAGATTTGAATGCAAATTCCTTCTTTAGAACATCTTAATCAAACTCTCTCATTTCAAAGGAAGTAAGAGCACCAAACATTTCATCATTAGAGTATTGAGTCTTTATATTCTTCAATGGCAGAAACCTTATGACTATAATTTTTAGGGAGAGATCTTAGAACCTTCTTCACAATTTTAGTTTCTTTTACTTCTTCACCAAGACCAGTGATGCCAAAGACAACTTCTTGTACCTAGAGTATGTAAATTTTAATGTTTTCATCTCATTTCATCTTTAGAGTCTCAAATATACTTTTAAAGATTAACATCTTATTTTTCTTCACTTTAGTATCACCTTCATAGATACTACTAAGCTTTTCCAAGACATCCTTAGAAGAGATACAATTCATCACCTTCAAAAACTTTGAATTTGCCAATTCACATAAGAGAGCATTTTTAGCATTGGAATTGCATTCATATAATCTAATTTCAGTAGGATCTATTGGAGGATTAGTAGGAGTAGTATAACCATATTTGACTGATTACCATACACCAAACCCTAGGGAGTTTAGGTGTCCTTCCATTCTCAATTTATAGAAGGCATAATTAGTCCCATCAAACATAGGACCCTTGTATGAACCATCATGTGGGTGTGTGCATCAATCTGTGACACAAAAAAGGTGCCACATTATGCAAAAAACTTTAAATAAGGCATTTGGAAAGAGCCAAACAACTTAAGAATTTGGCGAGCACCAAATTTGGTGCTCACCAAATGTAAAAGTTGTTTTAAAAAAGCTAGGTGTTAGAAACTCATTTTTTTGCAAATCCACGACCCTAGCTCTCATTTTGTGCCCTTCCAACTCACACTCCCCAAAAGGAGATTGAATTTTGCTTGTGATTATTTGTGAGGATTCATCCAAGACATCAAAGAGGTCGAAGAGATCGAAGATGTATGTATTTCATTTGTTTTAGTTTTGAATTTGAATTAGAATGTAGATTGAAATAGGATTTTTAAATAAACTTTATTTTAATTTCTAGGAAATCAATCTCCACCTCCAAACATTGACAATTCAAAATCACCCCCTCATGAAGACCCTCCTAAACAAGAAGAACATCAAACCCCTCCCTCAGTTTGTAGGCATCCACAAGGAACCTAAGAAAATATTTTAAATAAAATTGAAAACAATAAAAGAAAGCTTGAACTGTTGATTGGAAGATTGAATGAGCATTCTACAACCCACCCTTATAGGAGAGGCATTTCTAAATCACTCAAATAAATTGTATCACATGTAGGAGAAAGGAGTGAGAGAATTAATTTTTGGTCAAATAAGAGAGATGAATTAAAATGATTTTATACAAGTGGAATTTTCTATGTAGATGTGAAAAAAGAAAAAAAATAGCAAAGTTGACTTGTGTGCCCTTTTTACAGACCCAAGAACCAATGCATCTCTATCACATGCATGCAGGAGGCTCCCCATCCATTAGTGCCACCATGAAAAAATTAAAAATAAGTTCTGGGAGCAATGGTGGGTGGTCTTTGATCAACCTCCATGCAATAAATATAAGGTACCATAGTATTTTTTGAGAAAACTCTATTGTGAGTTTGTCCTCAATAAGGTACCAAATTATTTTGACATTTTAAACTTTCAACGTAGACGTGGGGGCTCTACACATGATAGATCAGGTGCACGATGTAATCCGTAATTGGCATTGATACCCTTGGCCAAACCCATTGAGGAGCATGTGACTGTTCCTTTAGTTGTGAAGGATAGTATCAAGGTGTACACATTGGACTCGATTAGCTCACTCACTCAGAGCATTGTATAGTGTGTGAAGCCTCTAGTCTAGAGCTTGATGTGGGCGAGACTCCTAGGCCCAGAGTTCTAGCCCACTAGTATGCCTTTTGCAATGTTATTTGTAGGTATGATGGTGAGAGTGCTCGAGATGCAGCTAGACAACATACATCAGTTGCAGAGTAGATGGCTATGATAGATGCCTTGTTGAATGAAACATTCAACATTTATACTCAGGTAAAATTCAACAAGTTCATTTAATTTTATTTATTAAATTCTATTTTGAAATGTAAGAATAACTAATTTAGTAGAATTAATATGTTGAAAATTTAGGGTCAGAGTGTAGATGATACATGCATCATTTCTGTAGACCCATATATGTTTACAATGTTGAGTCCACAAGTATGCAACTACTATTAAAGAAATAGTTATTATAGTTGAATTGTTGAATATTATATGAATGATTGTCTCATAACACACTTTGGATGTCAAACAATTTGCTAGTGGACCTTTGACATCAACACCTTGCTATTCTCATCCTCAAAAAAAATTCACTCAGGTAACCTTTATTTATTACTGGTGTTGTAAAAAAATGTTAGCTAGTTTTGGTAATTTTGCTTGTACAAATCTATAATAATGCTTGAAACTACATGAACTTAGATAACTAGGTTCTTTAAAGTGATGAGTACAAGAGAATTCATTAGTATTTTTTAAGTTATAATGCATCATATGTTTTGGCTAAATGAACCTGTCATTTTTAGTTTCCTTTCAATCTCAGACCCTTTCACATATTAATTTTTCCATCTTATGGCTTTGTCTTCAATGCTAGTGTCTTCTTTACAATTGAAAACTATCATTTTGTGATGAAAAGACACAAAGGATTGTCATTTTAAAGTTTGAAACTACCCTTTTTCATGAATTTCTTGAGTTTGATGTAAATTTAAGGACACTTCAATGACTTCCCTATATTATTTGAATATCCTTAAATTGAACCTTGTATTGACATCTATGATAAAGCGACTACCTTCTTGCCTTTAATTCTCTGTTACCCTTGAAGTATACCCTTTGTAATGAATAATTTTTTTTGGAATCCTTTCATCTCAAATCGCCCTTCCATATCTTCCCTTACTCATCATGGTTTCACTATTATATGCATTGTTATCTTCAACCACTTACATGCATTTAGTGTCTAGGAGAAATTCATGGACTATCGTTAAATCCTTGGATACCATTGTACTATCAAACTATCTTTTGAATATTCTTTCTTACTCGACAGTCCTATCACTACCATCAATAAAGTGACTATCCCATTTGAAGCTCTCTTGAGGTCTTGTACACTATCAACAACCTAAAAAACATCTTTCTATTTATGCTTTTGAAAGTCTTATAACTTTTGACATATGACTCCCCATATCATTTGTCTTGATTTTCATTTGCTGTAGAATGTCATATGCCCTTTTTCACTATAAACCTAGCCTCTTTGGTTTTTATCCTCCCTTGAATCTTTTGACTATGCAATAATAAAATGAAAATGTTGCTCCTCATACTAGACTTTCCTATTGAAATGATGAAAATATGATTATCCTCAATTAGTAGTGGGTTTCCTCTATTTCTCTGACATTTGAAAAACTACCCCTTGATTACCTATCATGCCTTAATCATTGATATTTTATTATCCTACTTCACCCTTAGGTTGATTGTCCTCATAATCTATTTGTAACTTTAATTTTCCTAATGAATGTCTTTCATAAGGATCCATAGTACAGACAATAATACTCCCCTTAGGTCACACTAGATAGTCACATTTATTAGTACGAAATGTATGTCCTTTAATGTATCAATGATGTCCTTTATCCATACTTTCCTCTTTAAAACTTTTCCTTTTTTCTTAAATGGACAAGCCATACTCATAAGGATCATTGAGAACTATGAATATTCACAAGACTTCATTGAGGAAAAAATATTAAACTTAATGAGTGTGGTGTAGAAAAAAGTACCCTTTGCTTGACATGGGAATAATTCATGATAAATTGGACTTAATGAGGCCTTGATTCAGGTGTTGTGAGGCATTTTATGCATCCACACTAGGTCTTGGACCCTTTCAAATGCATTTAATGATGTCTTGTAAAGGTGTTGTAAAGTGTTGTAAGATACTTTCACGCTTTTCTAGACTTAATAAACCTATTCTCCTTTTAATTCAACATTATAAAATGTATTTTAATACATCTTCACATCAATTTAGAAGGATTGTAAACTAAATTTAACTTTAACCAAGTGTTGTAATGTGTTTTACACATTCACTTTGGTTCTTTTGCCTTCCTATGCTATGTGGACCTTATTTTAGTGTTGTAAAGTGTATTTAATTACACTTTCACATTGAATTTTGTGTCCTAAGCCCTATTTGACATTTACATAATCACTAATAGTCCCATATTAACCCATATTGTGCATCTCGAGGCTCAAATTGATCAAATACATGACAAGATTGCGTTTTAGACCTTATTTCCTCATCTCTTGGCATCTGAGCTGTCAAATTTTCCCCTATGGGACCCATTCACCATGCATGGTGAATTAGTCCCATCTAGGTGGGACCCATTCACCATGTGTGGTGAATGAGTCCCATTTGGCCCAATTTTGACCTTTGAGTGGGAAAAAAATGAAATTTGAGTTTAATATTGCTTCATGTCAGCCTGCGATGAGGTATTAATGGGTAAAATAGGTGAACTTCCTATAAAATCATCTCTCTAAACTCATTTTTACATCCACCAACTTAATTCACATATTCATCCACCAATCTTTCATCTCAAGTCAAGCAATTTAGGGTTTTATCATTGCAAGACATCAAGAAAGCTCCTAATAACATTCAAGTGTTGAATCTTCCTCCATTGTTGTAGAAATCCAAGATCAACATCATGGAAAGGTAATCTATTCCATTATTACATGTTTCATTCCATTCTTTCATCATTTTGGTTTAATTACCTAAATGGGGTTTGACCAAGGCAAACCCCCATGCCCTGACATTTAACATTTCTTCTTCTCTTCTTGTGTGTTTGCAGATTTAGGTCCCTTGAAAGCTTGGAAATAATTGAAGATCAAGTTGCAAAGTTATTCAATTCTTCTCCTCATTCAAAAAGTCAAATAACAACAAAAACTCATTTTTTAGACCCGTAAATTAGAGTTTCAGAAGCATACACTTGTAGGAAGTCAAAGTGCATATCAGAAGCTTTAGAATCCACCTTTGAAAATATAGAAATTCAAAAGTGGACTCATTCACCATGGGTGGTGAATGAGTCCCATTTCTAGGTCAGTTTTGTGTTTTCTGCATTTTCTGACACCCTTTTGACAGAAACACGTTTTGGCTTAGTTTACCAGAACTAGGACTGATTCGCCTAGAATGGTGAATGAGTCCCTCCATGCCTAAAAAATCAGTATCAACAGTGTTTCAAAATAAATTTCCAGTCTCCTTCAAGCCTTTAGGTGCACACTTCAAGTTTCATTCATTTTTGTTTAGCTTTGCATTTATTGTTGCACTACACAATGTGTTTTCAAACATCACTTGTTCCTTAGGTTTTTCATGTTTAATCAATCAATTTCAGTACTTAGTAGCATTTAGACCATTCCATTTAGTTCATATAACATCACACATAACATAATTTGAATGAACCCTTTAGCATTTTTGGCCTTATCTCTCTCCTTTTAGGTGAAAAACCCTAGAAGAGCTAGAGAAGTGCATTGGTGCCAAAAATCTACAGTTCAATGAGGAAAAACCACATGGTCTTTAGCTTCATTGCAAAGAATATTCATGTTCATTAAGACTTGATTTAGCACACTTTCAAATACATAAATCACATTGCTTAACCACAATCTTAAGGTCTTCATCCAAGGTCATAGTATAGTCATTAAGACTACCAACAATACAAAAGTCTTCATCATAGTCATGAGGACTATCAACAAGATCAATGTCCTTAAAGAATTATTGCAATAATTTAAAATAACAATCATAAATTTTATGTTAAGGACAAATTAAGAATCCTAAATCACAGTCATTTATATATTTATCACAATCATTAATGACTATCATTGTTTTCCTTCTCATAGATTATCGTTGTCCTTGCATTGACCTTCTTGGAATTCCCCTGTTATCTTCATGTGTTATCTCTTTCATAGGGGTCATTGTATAGTTGTCAAGACTACTTTCAAGGTCACTGTGCAGTTATAAATAATTATCAAGGAGGTCATTGTGGATTAAAAACTTGACTATCTTTTGTGAAGAGATCATCCTCCATTGTCAGCTTGATGAATGTACTTTCTTCATGAATGCTCAAGAATATCACCCTTCACTCCTTTCATCACAATGGTATTTACTATTCTTTTTCTATAGTGAGTGATACTAATTCATCAACATGGTTTAAGGTTTTCTTTCATTCTTCAAAAACTTGCCATTATTAAAAGTGATTGCTCATCACATTATTGATATGATTGTCATTAAATTTTTTCTATGACTATCCCTTTCTACATGAGATTGGCTCCTCTTTGCCATTGTAGGTGTTTCATCCTGCATTATGGAACTCTTAACATATGTATTTTGCAATGTTTCATTTTTTCCATATTGAGACCAAAGGTACTTATCTACGACAAGTTTTTATAAAGCAGGTGAAATATATTTTTCATCATGAGGTCTCTCAATAAGCCTTTTTATAACATTCAATGAATATCAACAAGTTCTCAATTCTTTATGGATTCCATGGGAAATATATGGTTATATACCTTCAAGAAGACCCTGATAACTACCTTATAAGCAATCCAAAAATAGACATCAAGACAATCCATAGAAATATTCATGGCATGAAATTCATCATTTCTTACCATTAGCATGAGACCACATTTCTTTGAGGCATTTTTTCAAATAGTTCACTGCCTTTTCTATTCTTTTAATTAAACAAAATAACTAATGAAAGTGATAAAAAAATTCATATTTGTTGTTTCATTTTTAGATGTTGACATCAGACAACCTTGGTGATGTTCGTAGCACGATGGACCATGGAGTTGTTGTAGAAATTGCTAGTTCTAATCCTTTGAGATAGGTATGCGAGAGATTACTAAATTTGACATTATATTTTCTCTTTTGTGGTCTATTATTAAAAAATTTCATGATACTTATTGGAAGTTCAATTTCTATCTTGATGGCTGCTACAGGTGGTTGTCACTCCAGATCATCGACATGCTAATGTTGTGAATGAGCGTGATCATTATTTTTTTGTGGTAAGTGATTATTTTGTTATATGTCATTCCTCAATTCAATTTCTATATATTAACATCTATACTTCTTATTGTATCAGTGGTGTCTCTAGATGAGTGAAGAGAGGAGGACTAGTGAGTGCATTCAAAAGAAAAGAGAATAAACAAACACTCCATCCAGCCTACCATTGAAGGTAGTACATGATATTTTTCCTTCCCCTAGTGGGAAATGACTATGTATTAGGGTCATTTGTTGTATGCCTACGGGGAATTTTGAACATATGTTTTGTACTATTGATATATGTGACATTTTATGTCCATATGGCTCTTTTGTAGTAAGCCTATATGACTTTATTAGATATATTATACTTTTATCAACGTATATCATTGTATAGCCATACAATTTTTTCATTAATGAAAATCTTACTTTACCACTACTATTCTTGAATGATGTTATCATGTGTATTGTGCAAATTGTATGATTGAATGTTGTAGGCATGGGTGTTGTTTACATTTGATGCTTAAATAATTACTAAAAATTTTTATTACATTCAAATTTTCACACATTCCTATAGCTTTCTAACATTCATGACAAATGCTACTAAGTAGACATATAATTATCTAAACACTCCTACAGTTAAGGCTAATAAACTTGTTAGCTTCTTTAATGAACTATTTAGCCTTCTTCTTAAGAAGGCCAATAATACATTTCTATATGAGTGTGCATTTCATGTGTATACTAGTGACTCATGTGTATTCATACTTTGTGACTTATGTGTATACATGTGAATACTTTATGATTTGTAATTTGTATTCGTATGTATACTTCATGACTTGCAATTTATGACTTACGTGTATTCAAGTGTATACTTTACAACTTATGTGTATTATTTTGGACTTATGTGTATACTTTGTGACTCATGTGTATTCCAATGTATACTTTGTGACTTAGGTGTTTTCATTCGTATACTTTGTATTCATGTATATACTTCATGTGAATTACGAGTATTTGAGTACTTGTGCTTCACTTATTCACATGTATGCTTCACTTATTCACATGTATTCATGTGTATGATTCATGCTTCTGATGTATAATTCATGTGGTCACGTGTATGCTCCATGATTCATGTGTATACATCATGTATTCACATGTGTGCTTCATGCTTCTTGTGTATACTTTCAACGTATTACATGTATTCACACATATGCTTCATGATAACAATGTATAATTCATGTGTCCATGTCTATTCTTCACGATTCATGTGTATACTTCAAGTATTCACATGTATGCTTCATGCTTCATGTGTATACTTCACGTATTACATGTATTGATGTGTATGCTTCATGCTTCATATGTACAATCCATGTGTTCGTGTGTATGCTTCATGATTTTTATGTATACTTCATGCATTACATGTATTCATGTGTAGGCTCCACGATTCCTATGTATACTTCATGTATTACATGTATTCACGTGTATGCCTCATTGTTCCTATGTATAGTTTATGTGTTCACGTGTATGCTTCATGCTTCTAGTGCAATGGAGCTCAGACCACTCTAGCATGTTTGGGTGCGAACAAAGACCATGCCTAGCCTAAATTTACCCAACTAGACATGTTGGAATTGTTGATTTTATCACACAAGTTGTAGAATGAAAGTTACACCCCTTTGCAACTTTACACTACTTGCATTTGACACTTTTTCCATCAACTAAAAAGTTGACACCACAGAAAAATGCCTCAAAGATATCAAAAACCAAGATAGGTTATTATAGAGGGTCCCTACATGATCTCGTAGCCTCAGATGGAATGTTTCTAAGCGACACAGTGTCCGAGTAACTTCTCGTCAAAGATTGTTGTCTTTTTGCACTTTGGAATCTTAAGGGATGTTGCCAATACAATGTATCTCAGACCACTCTGCAATGTTTGGGTGCAAAACAAGACCATGCCTAGCCTAAACATACCCATCCAGATGTGTTGGAACTATCGGTTTGGTCGCATGATTTGCATAACGAAAGTTAAACTCCTTTGCAACTTTACACTGCTTGCATTTGACGCTTTTTCCATCAACTAAAAAAGTAAACACCATTTTAAAACACCTTAGACATGTCAAAAATTGAGAGAGGTTATTGTAGAGGGGCCCTACATGATCCCATAGCCTCAAACAATTTTTTTTTAAGTGACACGATGTCAGAGTAATTGCTCATCAAATATTGTTTCCTTTTTACACTTTGGACTCTTAAGGGATATCATCAGTAGAATGTAGGTCGAACATTTTTGACATGTTTGGGTGTAAAACAGGACCATTCCTAGCCTAAATGTACCCATCTAGACCTATTGGAATTGTTAGTTTGGTCACACAAGTTGCAGAACAAATGTTACACCCCTTTGCAACTTTATACTGCTTGCATTTGACACTTTTTCCATCAACTGAAAAATAGAAACCACAAGAAAATGCCTCAGAGATATCAAAAACTAAGAAAAATTATTATAGAGGGACCCTACATGATCCTGTAGCCTCAGAAAAAATGTTTCTAAGTGACATGGTTTCTGGGTAACTGCTCATCAAATATTGTTTCCTTTTTGCACTTTGGACTCTTAAGGGATATTTCCAGTACAATGTAGTTCAGACCACTCCAACATGTTTGGGTGTGAAACATGACCATTCCTAGCCTAAATCTACCCATTTAGATGTGTTGGAATGGTCAATTTGGTCACACGAGTTGCAGACCAAAAATTACACCTCTTTGAAACTTTACACTGCTTGCATTTGACACATTTTCCATCAACTAAAAAGTCAACACCATGGGAAAATGCCTCGGATATATAAAAAACTGAGAGATGTTATTGTAGAGGGGCCCTACATGATTCTGTAGCCTTAGATGAAATGTTTCTAAGAAACACGGTGTCAAAGTGACTACTCATCAAAGATTATTTCCTTTTTGCATTTTGGACTCTTAAGGGATATCGTTGATACAATGTATCTCTGACCACTCTGACATGTTTGGGTGCAAAACATGACCATTCCTAGCCTAAACATACCCATCTAGGCATGTTGGAACTATCATTTTTATCGCATGAGTGGCAAAACAAAAGTTAAACCCCTTTGCAACTTTCCTGACGAGTCTTAGTGCACTTACGTATTAGGGTTAAATGATGTAAGGGTATGTGTAGGATCATGATGGGCCAAAAAGTGGCAATATGATGGGTATGTGTAGGGTATGTGGCTGATGACTTTTTTTAAACCCAAAATTGATGAAACGAAAAGGGTTTTTAAAGGAGATTCTCAACTTTCCATCAATATAAATTATGTTTTACTTTGAATTTAATAAATAATTATTATTCATTTTCTATTTGAATTCTGACTAAAGTCCGATTGATAGGTTGATTGAAAACACCTATAGCTTTCAAATGGTATCACATTTTTGAATCCAAACATGTGTCACATTCTATAGCTTCATATACTATAGGATTTAAAAAAAATTGGAATTTTTGACCAAGTTAAGGTGGTTAGACATACAAGTTTTATATTTTTAAAATTTGTAATAAAAATTCATAATTAATTATTTACTTGGAAAAAAATTACAAAAAATATGCATCACATGAGACATGAGTCCTCTACTTATATCTAAAATCTTATAAAAAAATATTAATTTTATTGTGGTTAGGGTGGTCAAATAGACACCTACTTATTTTTTCCTTGAAATTTAAGTACTACTGCATTGAAATTTCAAATTTTCACCAAAGAAATTTAAAAAAAGAGAGTATTATTTTAGAAAATACATTCAATTTTCTACAGATTCTATTCTTACATATTTTTGAAATAATATAGATTTAACTTATTCAAATTTTTACGTCAAGTTGCCTAACTATGATTTTTCTAAATTTTTTCGCCACTTAAGGGCCCATTTTTTCCATGATGATCCTGCACATACCTGTAAATTATATTTCCATTATACATAAAACTTTTATGCCATGCCTAAAGTATTTTTTTTATGCATCATAATTGAATTAAATTGACTCTTAATCTTTATTTGTTCGAATGGAGTACGACATATGTGTTAGGTTGAATGGCACATATGACAACATCCAACAATGATGATATAATAAACATCCATAGCCCCAACATGCTTTACATTTAGTGAGAAAATGTGAACTATCAACCTATTCTTTCTTGCCATGTTTTTCACTTGGTGAGAAAATGTGAACTACCAACTTATTCTTTCCCACCGTAGAGTCCTCAACTACATTGTGAATCATATATCACAAATCCTTAACAATGGTAAAAGACATTTAACAATATGATTAGTAATATCTTTGATATTTTTTCCTTTAACAACCCCACTACAATTTAATTTTGTAAATTCTTGACAAAGTGGTTGGCCATGATATTATGCAAAAAGTCCTTTGTCTTTAAATGTGGAGGAAAAAATGTGTTATGTCGCTTCCTATTATGATGTGTTGCAACTTCAACATTTATTGTTGCCTACATGGCTTGCCCATTGTCATTACAAATCAATTAGACTAATTTAAGCTACACAAAATTAGAGGTGTGCGATTCCAAAAATGTTTCATGTCACCTCAATTCATGAGCATCCTTATAAAACGATTAGATGCATTATCCTTTTGAATTTCATTTAGACCATTATCCTTTTGAAGCATTTATGTGTGTTTCCACCTGTCAAATACATTATTATGAATGTTAAAGCTTCGTATAAGAAAACAATATGGGGCATCTTTAGCATGATTGTTGTATCAAATGGTTTCTTCCATCAACAACATGATGCAAAATCTCAACTCCAATTGTGAAATCTAGGATATACTCATCACAAGATGCATTCCTTGGCAATGAAGACTAAGCTACATTCTAGTCCTCTATACATGATCTTCCAACACAGACTTAAGTTTCTTTGCATAATAAACATGTTCTAAACCCTCACAAATGACTATACTAACACTATACCAAGCTGAAAATGACTTCAAATCACACCATGATACAAGGAGGGGTGGAAAGGAAGATGACAGGGATATTGGTCAAGAAGAACAATAGTCAAAGGGCTAAAGGAGGGAAGATTTAAAGGAAAACAATTTTTTATCACTAATACAAATGTCTAAGCATCAGTTTCCATGAGACAATTAGGGGTAGCAATGAAGATGATAGGTGGCAAGGAGAACAAAATTAATGCAATAAACTTGGTTAAAGTAGGGTAGATAAAGCATGACAAATTGAAAGTTGTGCTATTTTTTATGCATAGTAATATGCATATAGTGGATAGTCATGTGTTGATAAGGGTACACTAATACTCTTTCAACCACTAATATAGTCTAACTATCAATTGCAATATATGAATTAGAATGAAGTTGAGGTATAAATCTACGAACGAATGCGATTTAAAAAATTGAACCTTAAAAATATATGTGCCTTCTAATTTCCATAGTAGTTAGAACATAAGATAATGATACATAATTTAATAACCAAAAAATAGTGATTAATAACACGACTTTACAAATTCAATGTGCATGTACTTACAAATCAATACAACAAACCATCTAGGTTTTCTCTACTCTTTATTGTTTCAAGTATTGCCTCATGGTTAGACTCACGCACCTTCCACAAGTTCTTGTTCACAGGTCTACCCCCATATTTGATTAAATGAATGTTGGTTGTGATGAAAAGGTTGGAGTAGTGAAGAATCTTTTGATGCATGTCAAAGTCCTCAAACAACCAAAGTGGAACATTCTTAATTGGGTATCTTCTAAGCCATGTTCCAATAACAACCACTGAACTTGTAGGATATTCAATGTTTTCTCCATCTATAATTGGAGACTCCAATTTCTTTTTGGCCTTGATACAATGAAACAAGTAATAATATGCTCCCTCTTCATTGTTTTAATTTGCAATCACTACATAAACATGCCTTGCATTGATATGTTCATCCAACTAGATGTATTTAATGAACATCACAATAAAACAACAAAGTAAGATAAAAGTAGGAATTTTGTATTCACTATGTAAGAAGATATATTACTTGGTTCTAGTAGATTTGATACATGATCAAGGTCAATGGATGATTGCATCTCTATGATTTGGGGAGCCGTTGGGAGCTGATATGTGTCAAGTGGGGTTAGACTTCTTATAGACCAATTGTCAACCCACTCTTTTGAGTTGCAATTATTCCATGCTAGAAGTGTACATGCAGAACAAAAGCATGCCATATTTCACGTATGGATAGTCCATGCACCTGCATTGGAGCTTCTAAAAGAGTGTAGCTCGCTCAATCCTATTAGTGTATAAAAATCCTCATATTTTATAATGTTAGTATCATCTACCAACCAAAAAATTCTATAAACTAAATAATTACCTTCATTACCTGTACCCATTGCATGATTGCACCACTAGACAATTGATTTTACATATATCATCTTTGGACTATCTTTGTACTTTAACTCTTCTCAGGCTAATGATCTTTTGATACATGCACCTGCACCATCATGCTCCCCCTTTCCACGCCCAACCTCTAATAAATTCCACATATGGTGAATACCACTTATCCTATGCATCCTGCTCAACCAATAAAACATTTTGGAGTTCTTAAATTGTGATGTAAAGTTATTTGATCATATGATATGTTGACTAAATGATATGCCCTTGCTAGCCAAATTAGCATAGAACATTTGAAAGCAACCTTGCAAAAACTCTATAGAATGTGTGTGATCATCATTGATGTAAAAGTGATACTCCCTCAATACCTTCCTATTATCCTTTGTACTATCATTTGCATGAATGAATTCTATATGCACAAATATAGCAACCTATGTGGAGTTGTAGTATTGTGATTTCACCTCATTCTATGGTTGTGTGTAGTTCTCTACAAAGTCAACAATTGAAATAATGCTATGAAGTGGAAACATGTCCTTCGATAACTTTAACTATGAGTCCAACCATTGAGCTCTATTTGTATGCCTTGCATACTCATATACCACATGATCACAAAAAAATCCCATAAACTGATACAATGGAATCTTGTCATTGACTAATTCACACTTCTTTGCTTCTTTCCAATCTTTTAGACTGTAGGCCACTGTCTTGTATTTTCCAAATACCATAATTTCATTTCCAACTACATGTGTACTAGCCATGTGTTGGAAAATTGGAAAATGCTGCATGCCACCACAATGATCACATGTGCCATCCAAACATGCTTTCTTGTAAAAATTTTTATCATCCAATCTTTCACATAAAATGGTAGATAAGAAATCCCTTGAAGATCTAGGTGGAGGCCTTATGTTACATTCTTCTTGCAAAACATTAAATTAGTATGCATATCTACACATATACATTGATAAACATCATAATGGTTAGAAAACTCAATATGTACTCTACAACAACAAGTAGTGTGTGTGTGTGTGTGTGATTTATTTTGACATAAAAAGGCTTTAACATTTCAAAAAACCTTTGGCATATTTTAACTTGAAGGATACCTCTCTAAAAATTTAGCAAAAAATTGGATTTGAGTGGTATCCAAAAAATATTCTGGATGTGGCTCATGGATTTGAATACCAATTCTCCTTCTTACAACATCTCTTTGATTGGGAGAGACCCTTGTGTTATCCTTCCAAAAATATTATATTAGAGATCTCAAGGCTTGAGAAATTTTTTTATCCTTTTGTGCTAGTCTACTTGAGAATTCCCATAACTCATTGCTATTTGGATCCTTCACTCTTTCACGCCTTATTTTAGCTCTCATTAGAGATGATATACTTCTTTTCAAATATTTACTTGTCTTTGAAAGGTTCATCTTATTCCTAGTTTGATTGCTTAATAATGTTGTTGTCATCACATGTCCTGTGGCACAACTATCTTTCATGCGTGAGGTAGAACCCATGCTCTCGTATGCACAAATAAGATTCTTTACAATGGATTTCTCACCTGAGTCTTCCAATGTTCTTATCCAAAAAATATTCATGGTGGGCCTAAAATTGAGTTTCCTCATCATTTCAACAAGTAGTTGACATCTTCCCACCTCACTTAGCTTCTCAAAAAATAAACTCCATATCCTCTTCACATATCTTTGACATGTACATTTTGGAATCTTATCAGCCTCTGGTTTCAAAACATTAGCATAAATATAAATCAAATATTTAGGTTCTCTAATCAAAACTCTAGGAGGAGTTCTCAAAGGTAAAGTTTTGTCAACATTAGGAATTCCAATAACATTGGGGATAGATGGTTTACCTTCAATCCGAGGTGAAATTGAAAACGTACCTTGAGATTGACATGTAAACAATGTTGTACCTCCAAATTGAGATGTGGTATGTGGAGTGTCTTCAAGTAGATACATGTTTGCTGATGTACTTTCAAAACCACATGTTGTTGATGGTGTGTCTTCCACTAGAGATGTGATTGGTGATGTACTTTGAACATGACATATTGTAGATGGTGTACATTATACTTCACTTATGGCTGATGATGTGCCCCAAACTTTGGGATTCATTTCTCTCCTTGCACAGAGTTTGTGCATCTGTTCCCTTTATGCCGCCAATTCGACATCTCTCTTAGATTGCATGAGAATTTCTTCCTCTATGGGATGCAATTTATTTTCTTCATGAATTTTCCTTTTTGTTTCTCTTCTCCTTGCAATTTTAGCTTCACATTCATCCAACGTTAGAGGCTTTGCTCATTTCCTCAGCATGATGTTGAATGCTACATGTTCACAAACAAACAAAAAACAAAAGTAAGTAATGCTCACTAACCATAGCAACAAAAATATTTTACTAGATACCACATGCAATTACTAGGAATTTTTTGAAATAGGTCATTCATTTGTTACTAGATACTACATGTGTTGCATTTTCTTGTCATGCATCACCATGCGACCACATTTCTTTGAGGCATCTTTTCAAACAACTCACTGCCATGTCTATGCTACCACATTTTCCATACATGTCTACCAAAGCATTATATGGAACATATTCATATCGCTGATTACATTGCATTACACATCTTTCAAACTCAAGGAATTACTTCATGTTGCATAACTAATAACTAGGTGCTGATATCTATGAAAAAATTTCAATTGCAATCTAATTTTATTCAAACTCATGCATTCCATGAGACCACATTTCTTTGAGGCATTTTTTCAAATTTCTCATTGGCTAGTATCTACGATACCACATTTTCCATATATTTCTACCAAAGAATTTTATGAAACATATTCATATTGCTAATTACATTGGATTGCACATCTTTCAAATTCAAAGTATTACTTCATGTTGCATAATTAATAACTAGAAGCTGATATCTATGAAAAAATTTCAATTGCAATCTAATTTTATTCAAACTTATGCATTCCTTGAGACAACATTTCTTTGAGGAATTTTTTCAAATTGCTCACTTTCTTGTATATGATACCACACTTTTCATACATGTCTACCAAAGCATTTTAACAAACAAATCACTGCCTTGCTTCTATGGCTAAAATCCTAACACAAGTGCTTTTGAACAAGCTATGGATGTTTGGAAAAAAATTATGCTAGCCATGACATATCATTGATTACATTGCATTACACATCTTTCAAACTCAAAGAATTACTTCACATTACATAACTAATACCTAGATGTTGATAGATGACAAAATATTAATTACAACCTATTTTTTTTTAAAGTCAACCTAGGTGCTTGACTGTTATGCAATTACATCACATTGCATTTACTAATAACTAGGAGCAGCTGCCAATTGCATTTTCTTGTCATTGCATTCCATCTAATTCAATGTTGAATTCTATGTATAACAATAAAAGCTATGATGGAAATGGACTAAGAAATGATATCATAAACCAAATATAGTCATAATGGAAGCTAGGAAATGGTGATAGCAACAATTAGATGACTATCCTAAAATACAAGGTTCATTACAACTGTCATAATCTAAACATTAGAGGACTATCCTAAAATAACATTACAAATTGATGACAGTCAAGAAAGATTCTCTTAGTATGAAACCCCTCATATACAATACAGAGACTATGTATAATGATTATACTATATTTTTGCTAGAAAAATAAGTGCAAGAAAATGATCAAGAAAGAAAAGATGGTTATACTATATTTTGGATAGTTTTGAGTTCAAAAATGGTGTCACTTAGAAGTGGTTCCAAGGAGAAATAAATTTGTTTGTGATTTAAATTTTTTAAGAGTTCAGTGACATTTTTGTTCATGTAGAGAACCAAGTGGGTTATTTTCCATACAAAAAAGAAGGTTGTGGCTAGGAGAGTTGTAGAGGTGAGAAAGGGTGATTTGAGATAGTAAGATATTGAACGAGAAGAAGGAGAAGAGAAAACAAGGTTGTTGCAATAGTATATGATGTAGGCAAGGTAAATTGAGCAATGAAAGCTATAAGAAGAGTAAAAAAGATGATGGATGTCTTTAAATGTTGAAAGGAAGGAGGGAGTGCTCATGAAATGGTAGATAATGATAGTGAGGATGAAGGAAGATATGATTTTTTGGTACTGAAAATTTGGAAAAATTTTGAGGTTATGGTGAAGGCTTAAGGGAGACTAAGGAAATGCTAGAAGTACTAGAGAATGGAGAGGTTTTGAGGTTACTAGTTGTTTTCTAATGGTAAATAGCTTTATGTGGTCAACTTGAACCACAACAAATTCGCTATGTCAACTCCCTTCAATCTAAATGACAATTTTCTACATAATATAGGTAGTAGGAAATTGCAAATTAAAAGAAAAGATAAATGAAAAGAAATTGATCTATTTGACAAGCAAAGGAAAATCATTTTGAGATTTTGAAATCCACCTACATTCTAGCCAATATAGAGTGAATCAATTTTTTTGTTTTTAGGTCATTTGCTAAAAAATGGAATGAAAATAAGTGAATTCCACTAACCATGATGGAAATGGACCATTCTAAATAATGAAAATGGACTACATAAGAAATTTTTTGTTAAGTTGAAATCCTATATATAAATTTACATGAATTCATCTAAATTATGTCTTTATTTTTCATTTTTTTCTTCAAACTCCTAAAATTTAACTTTTTTATGCAACTTCTATCTTATTCAATGTTGAATTCTATGTAAAAATATTATGATTAATAAAATTATGAAAGGAAAGGTCTACATTGTTGGGACTAAAAAAGCACAATATATGCATTTCAATTCTACAAAAATGAATTTATTACTTGAGGTAATCAAATATGTTGTAGAAACTTAAAATTATATATTTTTATGTTGTCCAACAATCAAATTGGTGCTCAAAAGGTGATGGAGCATGCATAATATGGTAGCACAAGAATTCAATTGCATAAAAAGGCATTTTGTTGTTGGAGAATGCACAAAACTAGATAGAGAAAGAGAATTGTGGGCCTATTTAGAAGTCAACTCCTTTTTTATCCGTTTCTAGAAAAATCCATTTGTATCTTGCCAAATTTGGTGCTTTCCAAATTTGGCGCTTTCCAAATTTAGCACTTTCCAAATTTGGCACTTGCCAAATTTGGTGCTCGTCAAATTTCGCAAGTGCAAAATGTGTTCCATAACATGTTTCCTATTTATTGAGTTCCAAATAAATTATTTTTAGGCTTTACAAAGGGAGAGAGAAGATTGGGAGAGACCTAGTAGAGTACAAAGGGATGGAGGGAGAGGTTTGATTAGCTTTACTAATAATGAAAAGGATAAGGGAGAAGAGTGGGAGAGACCTAGACGAGTTATAATGAGACAAGGAATGAGAGATATAGAGATGGCTAAGGGATGGATAGGAAGAGAAGGATTAAACCCTAAAGCCTTAAAGCCTATACCTTAGACACTAATCCCTCAACCCTAAACCCTTAAACCCTATACCATAGAAAATAATCCCTCAACCCTTAAAACCATAATCCCTCAATCCTATAACCCTCAAACTTCAACACTCAACCCTAAACCCTAATCCATCAATCCTCAACCCTTAAACCCTCATCCTTCAACCCTCAACCCTTAAATCCTAATCCCTCAACCCTCAACCCTTAAACCCTTGAAACATAGGAAAATAGGGTCTATCAAAATGAATTAATGAGATGAAAAACCACAATGTTTTTCTAGGGATGTTTCATTCAATTATGAGGGCCAAAATGCATAACTAACAATCATAAATCAATCTTAACTGTTATAACAAAAATGAGGGAAGTTTTGAGAGGGTAAAACAATGTGTACCTTGTTGAAAACTTCTTGTTTTTAGGTCATAGAGGACTCATTCGCCTTTACTGGTGAATGGATCCTTGTTAGGGCTTCTGAAAAATTGAGATCTGGGTTCTGTTCCTTGATGTCTGCAACTCTAGATTCCATATTACATTGCTTCAGGCCTCACTGAGGACTCATTCGCCTTTAGTGGCGAATGGGTCCCTGCTAGGTTTCAAAAAATTGAATTTTGGGTTTTGTTCTTGTTGCCTAAATTTTCACCCTCTGGCTCAATCAGGAAAAATAAATCATGTTAACAGGTTCGAGGAGGCCAAATGAAGTATTCGGCCTAGGGAAAAGGTCATGAATCTAATGCTAGGTCATGGGGAATTCAGTGAAGAATCCTGCCTTGTTTTGGTTTGGCATGAAAATCTTATAAGGACAGAGTCGCCAAGACCCCAGAAGTGTCACGGCGATCATAGGTCCTCTACATTCTTCATTCGGCAGGATAGTTCTATTGTTTTGGCGACCGCGGAGGCTTCTATCAGCATATGTCTTAGCTGTCGGGGTTGCATCTTACCGATCTCAACATGTCTCCTCGACTATGTATATGTTGGTTCATCGACGGAGCTAGGCGATATTGGCATTATGTCTCAGCGAGGTTTTCTTGTCTCGCCGACTGGAGGAACAGTGTGCAAAATGGTTTTCTTTCGGCATGAGTTCACTAGTGTCTCACCGATCGATGGCAGAAGGATGTTCAAAGGTCTCCGCGAGTGACCTTCGGTCTCGCCGATGGAAAATATGAAGGGTCCTTGTCGGCATAACGATTGCCTTTTCTCGGCAACTTAGAATGCATTGAGACCTTTTGGTGTAGAAAATGTAGTCTATGTGAGGTCTCACCGATTGAAGATGTCTCACCGAAGTTAGGAGATCCCGGCAAAGCAAGCGGGCTTCGCTAGGACCTCTCGCCGAAGCCACAAAATCTCCCCAATAATCAAAAGGAAGCATTTTTCAGGACAGGTCTGGCCGACAAAAAATCTCCTCGACGCAAAAGAGAAAGGGCCCTCGGTACGACTAAGGGGATTCGCCGAGATGTCTCGACAACTATAAAGGGTCTCCCCGAATCGAGGGGCCTTTGGCATAACATTTGGAGTTCGGGAGTACCTCTTCTCGACCGACAGGAGTCAGGTCGAAAGAAAAGAAGTCAGCCGAAGGTTCATACTTCGGTGTGAGTCTCACCGAGCAGTGAAGTCTTCAGAACGAAAAGGAATTTTCCAAGAAGGGGGGGAGTTCTACGAAATGTCTCGGTGACACAAGAGGTCACACCAACAGTAGGGGGTCTCGCTAGGTGTCTTGCTGAATGAAGAGTTCGCCAAATGGAAAGGATTTCTGTGTGATGTCTCAGTGATACCAAGGAGTCTTGCTGAAGTGAAACGAAATATGTGCTCACTAAAGCTAAAGTTCCTTCGGCACAACCTCTTCCTGAAATAAGGATGTCTGGCCGATAGAAGAAAAAGAGCCCAGTGGGATGACTTCTACAGACGTCGGCGAGGGTCTCCCAGACATGAATTTCATCGATATAGCGACTGACTGTCAGAGTGATGTCTTACCGATATCACGTGGTCTCAGCGACAAAGGGGGATCTCTGCGTGACTCGTCAACCCACTGATCTCTTGGTGATAAACGGTGTCTCGCTGATGGCTCTGGTAGCATCGGTATGATCTTTAGGTCTCGCTGGGAGCTCTCAGCGATGACTCCATGTCTTGCCGATGCTTGTGAGAAGATTTAACCGCATCGGGGAGACACAATTAGTGTCTCACCGATATGCGATTCAACAGGGGAAGTTTTGACCGCCTGAAGAAGCTGCATGGATTTCACTTAGCCAATTAGAGAAATCTGAAGGTAAACCGTGGCAGTCTGAAGAGCATCAACAGGATGAAGGGCGACGTGTATCTATTGTAGGCTCAGAGCATTCAAGGTGTAGCCAAAGTAGCTCAACTGGACACGATGGATCGAATGAATGCGGTAGCTAAAGAATATCTGAAGAAGGCTTCTACGAGGGTAACTCTTCACCGAAACATATAGCAGGGACATGCAAGCTTCAACATTAACTTCATCCAAAAGATCTGAGGGTGAATCTTTCTGAGCTTCGATATTTTTGTAAGCCCTAATGGGCCGATGTCAGTCTGTATATAAGGCATTTTTTTCCTTTTTGTAAATAGTTTGAATTATGCATTCAAGGGAGTTAGTGATTTTTTTATCAATCCTTCCTCAATTAATGTATGTTTCTGTAACTCAACTAGAATCCTAAATATAACATAGAGCTTACCTGGGAAGTTTGTGTTCGTGTTTGTATTAATTCTCATTTCTGTATCTTTCCTTTGAACATGCAAGTTTTTAACTGTGTTTTATAATTCTGTATTCATATCTTAGAGCTGTAAAATTAATCTTTCCTTCCTGAGATGTGTGTAGATCAAACCTGTTAGGACTAAAGCATTAAATCTGAAAGAGGTTGTTCTGAGAATAACAATCAGGCTTTCAAGTGTATGTTCTTCTTGTGTTCATTTCATGATTTCTCAAATAGTTTGGTGTATCATCCTAGTGTAGTCCTTTAATTTATGTACTCCTTATCCCTTTCCCTTCAAAGAATCAGTAGTCTAGGTGATACCAAAGGAAGCCGGCCTTCTCCGGAGGTTCATTTCAATTATAGGTGACCCATAGCCTTGAGATGATCCCATGTTTCTCTAGAAAGCTCAGTTTTACAAACTTTGCGCAAGGTGCAATTCTAGGTGACAACAGTTTCTAGCATGCCCGGTGGGATTGAAATTAATTTAAACTGCTGGTTTAGTATGCAACCAGTGAATTTAAGGCTTTATAGAAGTCATTTGGCATACTTGGCGACTCCATAAAGAGGAAAGAGCTCTAGAAATCAACGCCTTCTTTAGTTTATGAGAAAAGTTCAGACTAGAGGTAGCTCAGGTCCCTTTGAATATTTGTAGCTGTCACCACCAAGAAGGAAAGGCAGAGCAATAGAAAAAAGAGGAACAACAGTTATCTATTCTAGAAGAACTCAGTCTACTCCTCCATCAGTGGGATCTCCTTTTACTATACAAGTAAATCCAATTCAGCTATCTCCAATGGCCGCTCCAAGGAATCAACCTTTTGTCACTTTCAATAGAGGCAGCCCTTTAAATTTGGCACAACACAATGACATCCCAATGGCAGCCTTGAAGAGTTTGCCAACTTTCACGGGAGAAGACCAAACTACTCCAATTGAACACATGCGAGATGTGGCTTCGCTATGTGGAGTCCATCACATAACCCAAGAGGACATTGCAATGAGACTATTGGCTGCTTCACTAAAAGGAAGAGCTATACAGTGGTATAGGAGCCTACCAGTTAGTTCAATTGCTACATGGGACGAGTTTGGAGATAAGTTGCATAAGTAGTTCCAAGACAGGTCTGACAACTTGTCTCTGCTGGAGCAATTGACTACAATTAAGAGGGCTCCACAAGAGCAGATGAATGACTTCAACTTCAGATTTCAGAGAACCTGGGATAAAATACCTGCAATAGTGAGGCCACCTCTAGAATATGCATTTTTATACTTTTTGAGGGCTCTAAAGAACAATATAGCTGTCATGATACAGTCAATGGGAGGAGTGTCTCTACCAGACGCCTTCGAAATAGCTATCAGAGCTGAAAACAGCTTGATACAAGCAGGAAAACTCGCTCCTAGGCCACCAATGCCAATATTTCCAAAAATTCATGCAAACATTCCTTTGCAAATACCTCTTTTCACACCTCTACCAGCTGTACCAACACTGCTAGCTGCTGTTCCAGCCATTGATAGACAAGAGACTGCTGCTTCAGGCTCATCACAGGAGCTACAAGAGATCAAAAGTCTTTTACAGACATTTGGCAACAAGTTGGTGAACTTGGAAAAACAACAGACCTATTCTAGGCCTTATCAATAGCAGAATCAGGCCTCAAGCCAGCCTTTTCAAGGTCAACAACAACAATTCCAAGGTAATAGACAAGCTTATCAGGGCAATTATCAAGGCACAAGATATAATGTGAACACAAGACCTTTTCAGGCCTATGCTCCAACACCTGTTAGTGCAGTCAAAGACCTGGTTCCTACTCAAAATAATTTAGCAGCAGATTATGAATGGTGCTACCCTTGCAATTAGCCCCACAATCAGGCCACTTGCTCAAATGGACTCATCAATCAGGCACTTATGGTGCAGAATTCCACAAGCTCACAATAGCATGCACCTAATGAGTCATCTCCACAACACCAAGATTAGTTTACAAATGATGCTACTCTACTCAACTGGCAGGGTGAAGAGTTTTGTGGATTGAATGTGGATAGTCCTGAGGACCTCCTCCAAGATGCCAGTATGGGCAACTATATCATTCTTGAGCCTAATACAAAAATTCCAAACTTGGAGAAAGATGCAGATCAGTTGTTGCAACCACTAAATGGACTTTGGGAGATGTTCTTCGATGGTTCCAGAAGTAAGAATGGGGCAAGAGGAGGTGCAATGCTTGTGTCTCCTCAAGGTGATAAGTACTATGCTGCTTTCCATTTTGCTTTTGCATGCTCCAATAACACTGCTGAATATGAAGGCCTTGTTCAAGGTCTATAGTGGGCAAGGAAGAGAGGAATAACCAGCTTGAGAGTCTATGCGGATAGCGAATTAGTTGTTAACCAAGTAAGGGGCCTGAATCTGGCTAAAAATGACACACTGAAGTCTTATAGAAACAGAGTGTGGAACATGCTTGAGGAATTTGATGCCTTTAATTTAGTGTCTATCCCAAGAAATTAGAACAAACATGCTGATAGGCTTGCAGCCATTGGAGCACAAATTGATATTCCAGGAGATATTAGAAAAGAGAAGGTGCAACAGTATGTGAAGGTCGTAGTTAGACCATCAATTCCTGACAACAACATTCACTGGTAAGTCTTTGACAGTGATGAACATATCCTCTCTTTCCTGCTTGAAGAAGACCAGTTCTCCATGGTGAATCAAGCAAAACTCAAGCAGCAGTATGGTGATCAAGTCATATAGCTAAAAACAAATAAATTACCCAAAGGCCTTGTTACCTTAGAGTCAATTTTTAGTACTGATGATCAACTCAAAAAGGGTAAAGTCGGCTTGCAGATCAAACAAGAACACTATGAAGAGCTGGAGATCTTCAAAGGTAAGCTCCTTAAGATAGGAAAAATTTGTTCACCTGAAGATAAACAAGTTTTTGTTGCTTTATGTCAAGAATTTTATGATGTCTTTGGTTGGGAATACTCGGATTTGAAAGGGTTTGATCCCCACATTGCTCAGCACACAATTGGGTTAGAGCTGGATGCTAAGCTAGTAAGACAGAAACAAAGGCCCTTGAATCCTAAACTTGAGCCCCTAATGATTAAGGAGCTGACTAAACTAGTTGAGGGGGGTATTGTCTTCCCTATCAAGCACACTTCATGGGTTTCTAATCTTGTATCGGTTAGAAAGAAAAGTGGTGAGATAAGGATCTGTGTAGACTTTAGGGATCTTAACCGATCCTCTCTAAAAGACCACTACCCACTGCCCTCCATGGAACAAATCTTACAAGAAGTTGCTGGCTTTGAAAGATTTTCCTTATTGGATGGTTTTTCAGGCTATAATCAAGTACTGGTTAAAGAGGAAGACCGGTTTAAAACCGCTTTCACAACTAAGTGGGGCATGATGGCATACAAAAGGATGCCTTTTGGTTTGTCCAATGCTGGTGCCACATTTTAGAGGGCCATGGACATGGCATTTCAAAGTTTGATCAACAAGATTATACTGATTTACCTAGATGATATTACAGTATATTCCAGGAATGCTGATGAACATTTGTTACATCTTAGGCAAGTTTTTGAAAAGTGTAGGGAGTTTGGTATCTCCCTCAATCCAAAGAAGAGTATCTTTGCTGTCCATGAAGGGAAACTATTAGGACACATAGTGTCAAAGCAGGGAATCACTATTGACCCTAAGAGAGTCAGAGCCATACTTGAGTTGCCACTGCCTAATCACAAGAAGGGCCTACAGAGCTTTCTGGGACAGATCAACTTTCTGAGAAGGTTCATCCTAGATGTGGCGAACCTGCTACAACCTATAACAACCATGTTAAAGAAGAATGCAGTCTTCAGTTGGACAAAAGAGGCAAAGCACATTTTTGTAGAAATCAAGGAGGCATTAGCATCTGCTCCGACATTGGTAAACCCAGACTTCTCCAAAGACTTCTTTTTATATGCTTTTGGTAGTAGTGGTTCAATCTCTGCTATGCTGGTTTAGAAGAATAATGACAATTTGGAACAACCCATAGCCTTCTTTAGCCAAATACTTGCTGATTACGAAGAAAGGTATACATTTGTTGAAAAGCACGTTCTCTCTGTGATTAGAAGTTTGAAGAAGTTCAAACCTTTGCTTTCAAACAATAAGGTTCATATTCTGGTTGCACACTCAAGTGTGAAGGAATTTCTGTTGAATAAGGATCTGAATGAAAAAAGAGCAGGGTGGATCACTAAGGTCATGGAGTACGATGTAGATATTAAGATCACTAAGCTAGTTAGAGGTAAAGGTCTTTGTGAATAGCTTGCTACAGGGTCAAGCAGTGAAAGTGAACTAGAAAAAGATGTTGTGCTTGCCAATACAAATGAGCCTCAAAATGCCCAAGATGATGTGCCCACAGGGATAAATAATTGGGTTCAAGATATGACCCAATTTCTACAAACTGGTCAATGTCCATTAGGTCTAAACAGAGCCAAAAGAAGATACTTGAGACTGCAGTCCATACCATATGTGCTGATGGGCAATGTTCTTTTTAAAAAAGATCTGAATGGTGTCCTGTTAAGATGCATTCACAGTGACCAAATTGAAAAAGTGCTTCATGAGTTTCATGATGGAGCTGAAGGAGGTCACTTTGCTCCCAAAACTACTGCCTGGAAGGTCATGAGAGCTGGTTACTACTGGCCCAGCTTGTTCAAGGATGCGTATGCCTGGTCAAGAAAGTGCATCAAATGTGCTATGTTTTCAGGAAAGGAAAAGCTGCCTACTATGCCCCTGCATCCAATTCAAGTAGAGCAACCCTTCATGAGATGGGGCATTGATTTTATTGGACCAATAAATCCACCTTCCAGTGCTGGTCACAAATGGGTACTTACAGCCACTGACTATTTCACAAGGTGGACAAACGTGGTTGCATTAAGGGAAGCAAAATAATCCTCAGTGTTGAACTTCTATGAAGATATAGTTACCAAGTTTGGAGTGCCTGACTCCATCATATCTGATAATGCCCTTGCATTCATGGGTCTAAGGGTAATTGACTGGGCCGTTAAGCATGGCATTCATTTGAGCGCATCTTCAAATTATTACCCTCAAGGTAATGGCCTAGCTGAGAGCACAAATAAGAACCTCATTAGAATTATTAAAAGAACCATAGAGGATAATCAAAGGACCTGGCATGTCACTTTAAAGAATGCACTTTGGGCAGACAGAGTGACCCCTAAGAGGTCTGTTGGTAACTCGCCATATATGTTGGTCTATGGCAAAGAGGCAAGATTGCCACTATCTGTGGAGCTTCCAGCTCTTGATATTGTTCGCCAGTTGGAGATGTTTGAGGAGAAGGACCCAATGTCTATAAGGTATGCAGAGCTCATGGAGCTCAAAGAATCAAGGGACAGAGCAATGAAATCTTTAGAGTATCATCAACTCCATACAAAGAAGACATTTGACAAAAGGGCTACAACAAAGTCTTTTAAGGAGGGAGACCTTATGCTCAGGTGGGACGTTCTTAAAAGAAGGCCTGGCCATCACACTAAGTTCAACAATATGTGAACTGGTCCATTTATTATCACAGGCAGTAAGGAGCACAATGCTTATCAGCTGGCTACAACAGAAGGGGATTTGCTTCCTATCCCAGTCAATGGGATACACCTTAAACCTTGCTTTCAAGTCTGATAAGTGCCTTTCTTGTACATATCTAGTTAGGTTTTATGTTTCAATAAGTGCTTCGCATTATGGTTCGTTTGTTTTCTATTTTGCTTCTTTCCCGAAATGCTTTTTGACGCGGTATTTCTCTCTGTCGTTTTCCCTTGTTTCGTTTTTGGCAACCTGTTTTGACCCGTGGATTTCATGAGGTCGAAGCCATGTGCAAAACTGATATTTTGTTTGTTTTCTAAGCCTTCTAACGACTCCATGCCCAATGGATAAGCCTAGTCACTGGTTCTCATGTTTAGCAGGAAAACATCCTGCAAAGGTCGCTAGAATTGTTGCCTAAATTTTCACCCTCTGGCTCAATCAAGCAAAGAAAATCATGTTAACAGGTTCAAGGAGGCCAAATGAAGTATTCGGCCTAGGGAAAAGGTCATGAATCTGATGCTAGGTCACGGGGAATTCAGTGAATAAGCCTGCCTTGTTTTGGTTCGGCATGAAAATCTTCTAAGGATAGAGTCGCCAAGACCCCAGGAGTGTCACAGCGATCACAGGTCCTTTGCATTCTTCATTCAGCAGGATGGTTCTATTGTTTTGGCGACTGTGGAGGCTTCTATCGGCATATGTCTTAGCTGTCGGGGTTGCATCTTACTGATCTCAACATGTCTCCCTGACTATGTATATGGTGGTTCATCGACGAAGCTAGGCGATATCGGCATTATGTCTCAGTGAGGTTTTCTTGTTTCGCCGACTGGAGGAACAACGTGCAAAATGGTTTTCTTTTAGCATGAGTTCACTAGTATCTCACTGATTGGTGGTAGAAGGATGTGCCTGTCGATGTAGGTTGGGGCGATCGCCATAAGGTATCGACGAGTGACCTTCGGTCTCACCGATGGAAAATATGAAGGGTCCTTGTCGGCGTAACGATTGCCTTTTCCCAACGACTCAGAATGCATTGAGACCTTTCGGTGTAGTAAATGTAGTCTATGTGAGGTCTCACCGATTGAAGATGTCTCGCCGAAGTTAGGAGATCCCGGCAAAGCAAGCGGGCTTCGCTAGGACCTCTCGCCGAAGCCACAAAATCTCCCCAATAATCAAAATGAAGCATTTTTTGGGACAGGTCTGGTCGACAAAAAATCTTCCCGACGCAAAAGAGAAAGGGCCCCCGGCGTGACTAAGGGGATTCATCGAGATGTCTCAGTGACTATAAAGGGTCTCCCCGAAGTGAGGGGCCTTCAACATAACATTTGGAGTTCGGGAGGACCTCTTCCCGACCGACAGGAGTCAGGCCCAAAGAAAAGAAGTCGGACGAAGGTTCATACTTTGGCGTGAGTCTCACCGAGCAGTGAAGCCTTCAGAACGAAAAGGAATTCGCCAAGAAGGGGGGGAGTTCTACGAAATGTCTCGGCGACACAAGAGGTCACGCCGACAGTAGGGGGTCTCGCTAGGTGTCTTGCCGAATGAAGAGTTCGCTGAATGGAAAGGATTTCTGTGTGATGTCTTAGTGATACCAAGGAGTCTTGCCAAAGTGAAACGAAATATGTGCTCGCCAAAGCTAAAGTGCCTTCGACACAACCTCGTCCCGAAATAAGGATGTCTAGCCGATAGAAGAAAAAGAGCCCAGCGGGATGACTTCTACAGACATCGGCGAGGGTCTCCACGACATGAATTTCATTGATATAGCGACTGACTGTCGGAGTGATGTCTTATCGATATCACGTGGTCTCAGCGATAGAGAGGGATCTTTGCGTGACTCATCAACCCACTGATCTCTTGGCAATAAACGGTGTCTCGCCGATGGCTCCGGTAGCATCGGTATGATCTTTAGGTCTTGCTGGGAGCTCTTAGCGACGGCTCCATGTCTTGCCGATGCTTGCGAGAAGATTTAACTGCATTGGGGAGACACGATTAGTGTCTCACCGATATGCGGTTCAAGGGGGAAGTTTTGACCGCCCGAAGAAGCTGTGTGGATTTCACTTAGCCAATCAGAGAAATCTGAAGGTAAACCATGGCAATCTGAAGAGCATCAACAAGATGAAGGGCGATGTGTATTTTTTGCAGGCTCAGAGCATTCAAGGTGCAGCCGAAGTAGCTCAACCGGACACGATGGATCGAATGAATGCGGTAGCTAAAGAATATCTGAAGAAGGCATCTACGAGGGTAACTCTTCACCGACACATACAACAGGGACACGCAGGCTTCATCATTAACTTCATCCAAAAGATCTGAGGGTGGATCTTTCTGAGCTCCGATATTTTTGTAAGCCCTAATGGGCCGATGTCAGTCTGTATATAAGGCATTTTTTGCCTTTTTGTAAATAGTTTGAATTATGCATTCAAGGGAGTTAGTGATTTTTTTATCAATCCCTCCTCAATTAATGTATGTTTTTGTAACTCAACTAGAATCCTGAATATAACATAGAGCTTACTTGGGAAGTTTGTGTTCGCGTTTGTATTAATTCTCATTTCTGTATCTTTCCTTTGAACATGCAAGTCTTTAACTATGTTTTATAATTTTGTATTCATATCTTAGAGCTGTGAAATTAATCTTTCCTTCCTGAGATGTGTATGTAGATCAAACCTATTAGGACTAAAGCATTAAATCTAAAAGAGGTTGTTCTGAGAATAGCAATCAGGCTTTCAAGTGTATGTTTTTCCTATGTTCATTTCATGATTTCTCAAACAGTTTGGTGTATCACCCTAGTGTAGTCCTTTAATTTATGTACTCCTTATCCCTTTCCCTTCAAAGAATCAGTAGTCTAGGTGATACCAAAGGAAGCTGGCCTTCTCTGGAGGTTCATTTCAATTATAGGTGACCCACAGCCTTGAGATGATCCCATGTTGCTCTAGAAAGCTCAGTTTTACAAACTTTGCGCAGGGTGCAATTCTAGGTGACAACAGTTCTTCAATACTTGCACTTCCAAATCCCAGGTTTTCAGCCCCCGAAAATTTGAAACAAATTATGTAGCTTTTTTTTTATGTTCTTGCAATGTAGATGACAACTTTACAACTTGACAACTTTGACAATTTTTCTTCAAACTTGTTCTCCACTTTATCTTCAACCTAGAAACTTGGAAAAACACATTCAAGAGGAGAAAACTTGTTGGTTGTTAGAGGATAGGGGTTTTCCTTGGTGAAACCCCTTTTAGGTACTTAAACCTTGTGATGAAATAATGAAATTAAAGCATGAAACATGAAACAATGAAATGAAGATACCTTGGGAGATTTCTTGGAATGTAAATTTGAAACCTAACATGAAGTGGCCATGTAGAATGTAGATCTTGATCTCGAATTAGATATGAAACAATTCTTGCAAATAGATCTTCAATACTACATCATCACACATTAGCTCAACCACATGCTTGATGCACTATTCCTCTAACATGATGATATGATCTTTAATTGTTGCAATAAAACTTCAATAATCTACCCTTGAATGTCTTTAAAATTCTCTTGTGAAGTATTAGGATGCTCTCTTGAAAATCTTAGATGAAACTATGTGAATTAACCTTATATTTATACTAATTTTAAGAATTAACCTTGAAATTCAAATAAACCAAGTTGACATTAGATCTACAATTGAAAATTATTAAAATCCTGCCACAAATAAATTCAAAAAAGGGTGTCCTAAGTGAGGAGGACCCATTCGCCACCTTGGGCGAATGGGTCTTAGCATGATTTCCTGGGACCATGCTTCAGGGGGATGAAATAACATGAAAAACCCATTTCAAATATGCCAATAAAGGGGTTTCCTATGTTAGGAGGACCCATTCACCACCTTGGGCGAATGGGTCCTAACACAGATTTTGAGGACTCCAATTTTTCCAAGTTAAATGTCATGCAATATCATTAATGGGTATTGGGATAAATCCTTGAGAAATGTAATTAATGAGGCTTAGATTTGAATTAAAGGGACAATTAAGCTCAATTAACCACAATTAATTAATGAAACCCTAAATTAGTGTGAAAGTGTAATAAAACACTTTACAACACTCTAAATAAGGCACACATTAGGTACATTTTAGTTAAAAGGGCCCTAGACTCAATGTGAATGTGTAGAACACATTACAACACTAAATAATGACATTATTAGGTTAATTTGTTGTTAATTATTTCCAAATATAGGAAAAAGGGATACTTTTTCCCTTAATACATCCCTAAACCCTAATCCCTCAACCCTATACCTTAGACCCTAATCCCTCAATCCTTAGTTGTTAAACCCTCAACCCTTAAACCATTAATCCCTAAATCATTAAACCCTAATCCCTCAACCCTATAACCCTCAAAATTCAACCCTCAATCCTATAACCCTCAATGCTTTAACCTCAACCCACAACCATTAAATCCTAATCCCTCAATCCTATAACCCTCATCCCTCAACTCTCAACCCTTGAGTCGTCAACCCTCAACCCTTAAACCATATACCCTTAATTCCTCTACCTTCAACCCTTAAAACCTTGACCCTCAACCCTCGACCCTTAAAACCTAATTCTTACACATGTACCCTCAACCCTAATCCCTCAACCCTCAACTCTCTATCCCTAAACTCTTAAATCCGTAAACCCTCAAGCCTCAAGCCTCAAGCCTAATCCCTAAACTATATAACTTAGAACATAATCCCTCAACCCTCAACCCTTAAAACCTAACCCCTCAACCCTCAACTCTTAAACCCTTAAACTCTCTACTTCCTTCTATCTAACCTATCCCTCTATACCTCTTTCTCTTTCTCTTTCCCTCCCTCCCTCCTTCCCTCTCTCAATCTCTCCACATTCCTCC